>JBCEWC010014268.1:0-14492 GCA_038996855.1 Solanum aculeatissimum
CGGCTCAAAGGTGAAAAAACCACGACCTGTACCACTACAGGATTTTTCCCCAACTTCACTAAATTCAAAATGAGCCTAAGTCAAAAGATTACAATTCCTAGTAATCTAACAACTTCAAAGTAAACTTCCGAACTTGAACTAAAACCTCCCAAGGTTTGAGTTCCCCAGATCTTCGAGTTGCCCCCAACTTGAAGATTAGTGTAAATTTAGTTTTATAATTCACTGAACATTACACTTAATAAACCTATTAAGAAAGACTCCCAAGAATGATTCTATTTTCGTTTACTCCAACTGCTCTGCTTCTTCATATTTTAAAAACAGGCGCACAAGGAGTTTGTATGTTGATCAACCTCCTATTTTACCTTTCCTACTTGCACTGGACTCCTTCTTTGTGTATGACTTGTTCGACCATGTGCCTCTTTTATCCCACGTTCAGTTTGTTGAACTGCTCTCTTATTTCTGTGCTTACAATCTTATCTTTATATGCTTCTTTTTATCCGCAATCCCTGTTCAATTGTCTAGTTGAGATGGTGTGTTCAGTGACCACTTTCCCTAACGTGTTTCATCATCAAAACTTCTGACTTAACAAATTCTCCCTTTTTGATGATGACAAACTTCCATGATTTGGTCCAGTCAGCATAAACCCTGTAATAGTAAGAAGAGTAACACTCTAAACGAAGACAGACTAGCATGGGTTATAAATATTACATAACTTGATTTCCCCCTTTTTGCATCATTGAAAAGAGGTAATCACAAGAGACATATCAGGAAATATGTACCAAAAGCAAGGCCGCAAGGGCTATCAACACATAACAAAGTAAGGAGAGAAGTTCATAACACAATCCAAGTGATAGCAAGCAAGCAAAAAAGAGATAGCAGTTTCCACCTAGAGGTGGAGTAACTAAGGCCCAACAGTTAATTATCTTACATCACTGAAAATAGAAACAGATACCCAAAAACTAGAAGGATTGAGGAACAGTTCAGAAAGAGGGGTTGGAGGGAATCAACATAGAAAGTTTATGCACGATCTCATCATAAGTAACACGTTCTTTGGACAAGGTGTCTTCGACGGTAGTGATCCGGCCCAACAAAGTAGCACGTTCCAGGGAAAACTCCTGATGTGCAGCAATGAGCTCAGCAGATTTGGCATCTAAGGCAAGCTGTAGGCGATGAAAAGGAGTACCAGCCCTTTGCATAGAAATAGGTAAGGCTGAATGGTTCACTTTTCCAAACACATCTTTGGTCATCTTCATAGTCCAAACCTGAACAGGAACTGAGTAAGCTTCAAGGATCTGTGACAGCCAGAACCCATAAGGAAGAGCATGTCCATTTTTATCCTGGATAAGGACCCGCTGCATGTGCTGATGAATCAAGCTAGGGAAGTTAAGAGGAACTTCAGTGTCGAGGAGTTATATCAAAGTTAAGTCAAGAAAACTTGCTTCAGACCGACGTTCCTTCCTAGGAAGCAGAATCTTGTGGACCACATCAAAGTATAACTGATGAAGAGCAGACATTTCCCGTCGAAGAACCCGTCGATGCTGAGTCAAGGCAGGATACCCTTAGAATTTTCTAGTGATTTCTAGTTCAGAGGCCAGATTGTCCAATGGTGGCCACTCGTGACGCACTTAGTGATCCCAGCCAGCATTTGGAATCTTAAGATCCGATCAATGCCATCTACCCCAGATGAATAGGTGTACCTCTAACCGTGGTGACAAAAATGGAGTTTTTCATGGTTCCTTGTCTATAAAACTCATAAATTTTAGGTTTAGCAAATTTATGTTGAGTACTACCCAAGAGAACCATCCCAGACCATCCTTGTGTTTCAAAGTTTGCCAGTAATACATTCATATCTGAATCTCCAAACCCTGTAACAGTAAGGACCCGAATGAGGGAGAGCCTCTGAAAGTGAATGAAAGAAAGGATGTAAGGATCAGAACTGTCAGCCAGAGGCATAGAAAAGTCAGTCTCGATCTCAGAGGAGTCCGAGGGAACAAGTGAGGGAACACGTTTCTTTGAGGTGGAAGAACCCCTGGTCTGAGTTACAGGTTTTGTTGGAGAGGGAGCAACAGACTTCTTTTTTGATGTGCCCACTGGTTTGGAGCGAGGATGTTTGGGAATAACATTTTTTTTCACCACATTTTTCCAGACTGAGCGGAGAAGCAAGTCACGTTTGGGGGAGGAAACAGGTGGAGCCTTTTGCTTCTTGCTCTGCTTTAGGGATTCCTGCAGAGCTTCTTCCTCTTGTATTTTTTGATTTAGGGTTTGAGGTACCCGTGAGGAACTTGTTAGAGGAAGCCATTCAGGAGAGGGAGAATCATCAGTAATTTCGATTGGAGCACCTGAGGCTTTCCTAAGATGCCAAAGAACCCTTTTTGGACTAGGATTGGTGGGTAAAGGATCATCGTCGGGAATTGACTGAATCGGAAGAATGTTCAATCCATCAGAAGAAGAAGACCAAGACGGGAGAGGGTTTGAGGAGAAAGTGGAGAACTTATTTTGGAAGGACCCCCAATTTGCAAAATCGGACAGTTGAAAAGGCAAGGACTGTGGCAAATTTGTCGTTGTATGAAGAACGATGGCTTGACATTCAGGCTTGTCTGGGTTGGTGATGTTTTGATCAAGTAGAGAGGCCATGTGTATCTTGAAGGTTCTTAGATGAGAAAGGCACAAACCGTCAACCAATATAAGGGTATGAGGATGAAAAAGAGTCGGAAGATGAAGAGGCATTGGGGGGATGTATTTAAGTGTGAAAAGGAGTCTGTGGTGATTCGACATGTACAGACTTTTTCAGGATTTGACTTTTGGGCGTTTTGGCGGCAATTTTGTGAGTTAACTAGTGACATATGGAGAAACAAGTATGGGTACTTGGTCTATTATCCAGTAATATATTTAGACAAAGAAAAGTTGGTACCTGATATTTTCACTCCTCTGACTGGTTGCTGCATCTGAATTTGTCACCTGCACACACTAAGACTTAAATATGATTAAATTCCCCTTTTGTCTTTTTAATGTGTGATACACATTTTCATGTGAGAGATTGATTTCAGGACTATGTAGATATAACTAAGTAAAGCCAATTTTCTAGCCAATCATTGAGGGAAGCCTATGTAATCTTAATCATCCCCAGTTCCAATCTGATTCTTTCAAAGTGCTCTCTACTTAAAGCCTTAGTGAAAATGTCAGCAATTTGATTCTCAGTTGGGCAGAACATTATTGAGATTAGATTTTTCTCTACATTGTCACGTATAAAATGGTGTAAAACGTCAATATGTTTGGTCCTTTTATGTTGAACTGGATTTTTTGCAATGTTTATGGCACTTGTGTTATCACAGAAAATGGGAACACAACTTATATTCATACCGAAGTCCATAAGCTACTGTTTAATCCATAATAATTGAGCACAGCATGATCCAACCGCTACGTATTCAGCCTTAGCAGTTGATAAAGCAACAAAGAGTTGCTTCTTGGTGGACCAGGAAATCAAATATGTTCCAAGGAAGTGTGCCATACCTGTGGTGCTTTTTCTGTCCATTAAGTACCCAACATAGTCGGCATTAGCATATCCTACAAGGTTAAAATTGCTACCTTTTGAGTATCATAGCCCAAGTGTTGGAGTGCCTTTGAGATATCTGAAGATCCATTTCACAACCTTGAGATGAGACTCTTTTGGATTTTCTTGACACCTAGCACACAACCCCACGCTGAACACTATGTCAGGCTTGCTAACAGTCAGATATAGGAGTGATCCAATCATTCCCCTATACACTTTTGGTTTGACTGGGGATCCAGTCTCATCCAGATCCAGCTTCGTGGAGATAGCAATGGGAGTGTCTATTTCCTTAACATCTTCCATTTTGAATCTTTTGAGTAGATCTAAAACATACTTCTGCTGATGTATGTAGGTTCCAAAGGGAGTTTATTTGATTTGTAATCCCAAGAAGAAATTTAGTTCTCCCATCATACTCATCTCAAACTCTCCACTAATCAATTGTGCGAATTCATGAGTCATTTGAGCATTTGTTGATCCAAATATGATATCATCCACATATTCCTGCACAATTAACATGTCCTGTCCCTTTGTTTTCAAGAAGAGAGTGTTATCAATTTTACCTCTAGTGTGCCCATGATCCATAAGAAATGTTGATAGTCTTTCATACCATGCACGAGGAGCCTGCTTTAGTCCATACAAGGCCTTATCTAGTTTGAACACATGGTCTGGCAATTATGGATTTTCAAATCCAAGTGGTTGCTTCACATATACTTCCTCTTTCAGGTAGCCATTTAGGAAGGCACTCTTAACATCTATTTGATAGAGAGAAAACTCTTTGTATGTGGAAAAGCTATGAGTAGCCTGATAGCTTCAAGTCTTGTGACTGGAGCAAAGGTCTCATCATAGTCTATACCTTCCTCTTGACTGTACCCTTGGACCACTAATCTTGCCTTGTTTCTTATGACTGTTCCATGTTCAGCAAGCTTGTTCCTGAGTGCCAATGATGGTTCTTCCTTTTGGTTTTGGCACGAGATGCCACACTTTGTATCTTTCAAATTGATTCAGTTCTTCGTGCATGGCCATTATCCAATCCTCATTAAACAGTGCTTCCCCAACTCTTTTTGGTTCCACAATTGACAGAAAGGCATCAAATGCACATAGGTTCTTTAGCCCTGATCTGGTAGTGATTCTAGAAGTCAGATCCGAAAGAATGTTTTTAACGGGGTGAGAGCCTTGATATTTATAGCTTTTTATCCTGAATCCTTGAGTTGAGTTGTTTGTTGATGAATTTGGGCCTGATGATGCACCATGCGTATTCAGGTCATTAGTTCCCCCTGACTGTGAGAACTCTGGTTCTACAGTGGAAGCAACAGATTGTTCTGCTTGTTTCTCTGCTCGTTGT
Organism: Solanum aculeatissimum; assembly: GCA_038996855.1. Taxonomy (NCBI): domain Eukaryota; kingdom Viridiplantae; phylum Streptophyta; class Magnoliopsida; order Solanales; family Solanaceae; genus Solanum; species Solanum aculeatissimum. The sequence continues at coordinate 4,893 of JBCEWC010014268.1, forward strand.
TCCAGTTCACACTCATCCTGCATGTTAGTCTGAATAGCAATATCATTTTCATCAAAAACAACATGAACACTTTCTTCAACACAGTTTGTTCTTTTATTCAACACTCTGTAGGCTTTGCTATGTAAAGATATCCCAAGAAAATTCCCTCATCACTTCTGGTGTCAAATTTTTCCAAATTGTCTTTTCCATTATTATGAATGAAGCATTTACATCAAAATATTCTAAAATAGGAAATATTTGGTTTTCCTCCTTTGAGTAATTCATAGGGAGTTTTGTTTAAAATGGGTCTCAGCATGCAACAGTGTTGATGGCTTCAGCCCAAAGATTCTTTGCATATCTTCTAAGGTCCTGTTTTTCCTTTCTACTACTCTATTTTTTTATGGAGTTCTTGGATCATAGAAGTTATGATCTATTCCTTTTTTTGAACAGAATTCTAAGAATTTGGTATTTCTGTTCCATGGTCTGATCTTATAGAAATCAGGGGAGTCTCTAATTTCCTTTCCATTTTCTTGATGAATATGGAAAAGATATTAAAGGATTTTCCTTAGAATATAAGAAAAGTGTTCAAGTAAATCTAGAGTAATCATCAACAATAACAAGCATGTACTTTTTATCTCCTCTGCTTTTTACTCTCATCGATCCACATAGATCAATGTGAACCTGTTCCAGACACTTAGATATACTTACCTGGTTCTTGGATTTGAACGATGATCTAACCTGCTTCCCCCTTACATGCACTGCATACTTTGTCATCTTTGAACTTGGCTTTAGGTAAGCCTATTACCATGTCCTTAGATGCCAGTATGTTCATTTGCTTAAGACTTGCATGTCCAAGTCTTTTGTGCCATAATAAGGGATCATTAGCAAAAGCACTCAAGCATTCTAGTTCCGTCTTTGGCATTCCCATAATATCTGCTCTATACACATTTTTGTGTCTTTTGGCAGTGAGAACTATCTCTTTTGTATCTAGCTTCTTGACCCTGCAACCTGCAGAAGTGAATGTGACCCTATTACCTTTGTCGCATAGTTGAGATATGCTTAACAGGTTGTGCTTCAATCCATCCACATGATAGACTTCTTTCAAGGCCATTGATGTATTTTTTCCAATCTTTCCAATTCCAACCACAGTTCCCTTTTTTCCGTCTCCGAAGGAAACTGAACCCCCTTTGAAAGGTGTCAGTGAAAGAAATTTGTGTTTATCTCCTATCATATGCCTTGAGCAAGCGCTATCCATGTACCAATGCTTGCTGCCTTTCACTGATACCTGTAAAAAAAGTCTAGGGGTTAGTTTTAAGAACCCAGACTAGCTTGGGTCCTTTCTTATTGAAGAAGGGGTGGATGAGATCTTTCTTAGCCCACCCAAGCAACAGGTTTCTTGATTTGTTTCTATTAACAACCTTGTTCCATTTTTTGTGTAGAAGATTAGAGGTTTTGTTTCTTACACCTTTAGCAATAGGACATTCAGTAGTTGGATGTACAATTTTTCCACAAAGATAGCATAAGTCAGTAGCAGAGATATGTTATTGAACGAACCCTATGCAAACTCTCTCATTATGAGTTCTACTTCCCAACTGATTCACTATCCTAGAAGATCGTGTCCACCCATTTTACCTTTCTAGTTCTTCTTTTAATTCTGACACCTTCTGAGTTAGCATTCTACCCCTTTCTTTCTCACAGAATAATTCATTCTTACAATCTTTTAACTCATTTTCAAGCCATAGTTGTTCCTCACTCATTTTACCTTTTCTTTTTTCACTGATGGTCATTTTCAGGATTTTAGATTTCAGGTTTAAGACCAGGGTGTCCATTTTTTCAATCTAGTTCTTTAGCTTGTGAATTTCTTAATTTGCTTCAGTTAAGCAATTTTTACCTCTAGACACTCAAATCTTTTATCAGAAAAATCATTTATGAGTTGATCCTTTTCACTAGTTAGTTCTAGAAAGTCATCAATTAATTCAGCCATTAGAATGATGAGTTTTCTTTTTGAGAAAAGGTGTAATTTTTCTTTTAGTTCAAGAATACTAACCTCTTATTTCTCATCATCCTCCAGATCTGAATCCCCAATGGCCATGAATGCTGTCTCATCAACATCTTCAGTGTCAGATTCCTCAATTCCGGAACCCCAGGCTGCCATCATGGCATATTCTTCTTTTTCCTTTTGCTTAAGGGCCTTTTCTCTTAATTCTTTCTCAGCCCTTTCCTTTCACCATTCCACTTCCCATAATGGACAGTGTCTTACATGGTGTTCAGTCTTTCCACACTTGTAACATCCATACTGAGTTTTGTCATCAGTCCACTTCCTATTTTCTGAGTCATCGGACCATCTCTTGTTACCTCTTTCTTTCTTGTCTCTTCCCTTCCCCATCTTAAAGAGCTTCTTAAATTTCTTTCCCAGGAAAGCAATCTATTTCTCATCCAAATCTATTTCCTCATCTTCAGAAACCTTTAGTGCTAAAGACCTTTCAGTTATGGTTTCTTCCTTTTTCTTGTCTTCCATATTCATCTCATATGTCTTGAGATTTCCTACCAGTTCGTAGAGAGTCGTGGTAGAAATGTCCTTTGCTTCCCTGATAGCTGTGACTTTAACATCCCATTTAGCCTTTGGCAAAACTCTCAGAACTTTGTCAACTTGTTCCTCAGTGGTCAACACTTTTCCTAGTGAGCCCAACTCATTGATCAGAGTAGTGAGTCTGGTGATCATATCTAGAAGTGACTCATTTTCCTTCATCCTCAAGGTTTCATATTCAGTGAAGAGCATGACAACTCTGAATCTCCTGACTTGACTGGTTCCCTCATGTGCATTAGTCAAAGCATCCCACATCTGCTTGGTAGTGGCACAGTTGGAGATCCTATTGTATTCATCTGGTCCCAGTTCGCATACAAGAATGTTCTTGGCCTTAGCATTTTTCCTCAGGGTTGATAAATCATCTGGAGTGAACTCATTTCTCTCCTTTGGAACAAGTTGTCCTTCCACAATCTTAGTGGGAACAATAGGTCCAAAAGTAATCCTGTCCCACAGTTCATAATCTTCAGCTTGAATAAAGTCCTCCATTCGTGCCTTCCACCAACCAAAATGAGTACCATTGAAAAGTGGTGGTCTAACAGTCGATTGTCCTTCTCCGTGTCCAAGAGGAGGTGTAGTGTTCATCATGATCTATTCTTAGGTGTTTAGCCTTTAATAAGAAAACCCGCTCTAATACCAATTGAAATAGTTAACACGTCCTAGTTATTTGCCTAAGAGAGAACCAAGTTAGTTTACTTGTTTCAATGAAGTACAAATAAGAGACACAGAGATTTATCGTGGAAAACACCCGGCTCAAAGGTGAAAAAACCACGACCTGTACCACTGCAGGATTTTGCCCCAACTTCACTAAATTCAAAACGAGCCTGAGTCAAAAGATTACAATTCCTAGTAATCTAACAACTTCAAAGTAAACTTCCTAACTTGAACTTAAACCTCCCTAGGTTTGAGTTCCCCAGATCATCGAGTTGCCCCCAACTTGAAGATTAGTCTAAATTCAGTTTATAATTCACTGAACATTACACTTAATAAACCTATTAAGAAAGACTCCCAAGAATGATTCTATTTTCGTTTACTCCAACTGCTCTGCTTCTTCATCTTTTAAAAACAGGCGCACTAGGAGTTTGTATGTTGATCAACCTCCTTTTTTGCCTTTCCTACTTACACTGGACTCCTTCTTTGTGTATGACTTGTTCGACCATGTGCCTATTTTCTCCCACGTGCAGTTTTTTGAACTGCTCTCCTATTTCTGTGCTTACAGCCTTATCTTCATGTGCTCCTTTTTATCCGCAATACCTGTTCAATTGTCCAGCTGAAATGGTGTGTTCAGTGACCACTTTGCCTAACGTGTTTCATCATCAAAACTTCTGACTCAACAGGAAGCAATGTGTAAAACCATGCCACAAGCGTGGAAAGTGGAAACACAACAAGAATTGGAGGCCATAGCACATATTGACAAGGTAATGCTTCCCACCAAGGCTAAACCAGATGCGCACACCAGGTGTTGCAGCTGGGATTCAAACCTGGAATCTCCAAGTTGTTACTACTATGCCTTAGTGACTAGGCCATCCCTTAGGGAATGAACATTATGTTATTAACTAAAAAGTATGATGTATGTTTCTTTACTAATCAATAGGGAAATTGCAAAGAAAAGATTAATGAGTCAGCTGACTAATTACAAGATGTGCTGAATTTGAATTGTTTTGAAGCTCAGTTTAGCCTGTTAACCTATGTTAGTAATTAATGTGTATGATGAAAGCTACTTACTTCCAGGAACTAGAGCAGGATCACGAGGGTATGTCGTAGATGGATTCACCATTCAACTCTCATTCACACCATCAAGACTCCTATGCTTCAGAATGGCAGAACAACCCAGACCTAAAAATAGGCTACCACAATTGGATGGAAGTACATAAATAAATAATTTTTTCTATGAAAGCTTTATAGATATTGATGGTGTAACAAAAATCATTTTAAAAGATAATATCAACATTATTTTTTTTAAAAAAGAATTAATTAGAGTAAATGATAGAAAATGAAATTTCTGAAGAATAAAGGTATAAGAAAAGGAAAAATCAAACCAAGTAATGCATACAATAGATTTTGGTGAACACTTAAACTTTAGATGATTGTACTTATTTTTTGCTTTGTTTAGTGTTTTTGGCATTTTGAAGATTCTTAAGTTTCGTACATCCCGCTGATCCTAAAGACTGCTGTGTTGTGCTTTTGTCAAGGGGATTGTAATTTATTATGAAAGACAAGCATGTTAGCTAAAATAAAAGAAAAACTTGATTATTATGATATAGCTTTGACTACCTAATAAATGGGGCCTTTTTATAGTATCATGATCCTTGTTCATTGCAAACATTAGAATACGAGCTTCACAATTGAGTTAGATCAAGAGTTCATTAGCTTATGAATCTCTAATTTTTTGTATGAATTTGCAGGAAAAAGTTTGTGAAATTTGTGGTGATATGGGTTTTCAAAAAGCAATTATTACCTGCTATCGCAGTAAAAACATTGACGTGCATCAATATGTTCTCTCTCTCTCTTCTGCTATTAGTGTAAAAATGTGTACGTGCATGAATACTCTCTCTCTCTCTCTCTCTCACACACACACACACACTCTTAGCTAGTATGAAAAGAGGGATATATCAGGCAAGTTGAAAGCCATGGATCTCTGATCCATACTTGCTTCATTATCTTGTGACATATCTATATGTTTTTAGTAAATCTCAAAACTATTTTCTATACTTTTATGCACTCGATCTTGGTCTTCTTCTTTTTTTAATTTTTTTTGCTTTTTCTCTTCTTTACAGATATTGTGTGCTGGGCTGTTATGAAGATGCACCAGATGATTGGAGTTGTGAAGAATGTGCTGGAATACTAGAAAATAAGCACTCCGAGGAATCCAAGTTACAGTGCTCTGAAAAAAGTTGTCAAAGTACTTTGCCACCAGAGAAACACATAAAGTTCCATGGTGGCCATAATATTAACTGGGAAAAGGAGGTACAAACCGGAAAAAATAGATATCTACCGATTAAAGAAGCACTTAATCTATTAAATAATGTCTCTTCAAGAATTGTGTCGACAAAATCCACGACGATTGTGATTCAAGGGAATTCAACCAAACCTAAAACTCAAATATCAAATTCTTTTCCTGAGAAGAGAACAATGCAAAGTTCTTTAGGATCAATAGTATATACAAAACCTCACAACCATTCAAAAAACAAGCATCATCATCATCTAAAGGTTAAGTATTCACCAGCATCTCTTACATTCATTATTACTTTAGATTTATCCTCTTTTTATATCCTTGTTCATGAGAAATTTATTTTCTAACATATACTCTTATTAATTTTTTTTTAAAATAATGCCATTGATATATCTAGAGTGAACATTATCTTTCAAAATGATAATCTACCTTACACCATTTATATTTGCAAATATTTCCAAACAATATTTATTTAATTTTATATTTTCATCAATTTGATGTATCCTACTTGTTAAGTACGGTTGATTCTTAATTACATTTTGGAGATTAGGAATCCAAATGCCATGAAAACTAGTGGAATAATGAATCCACTTATGACATATTATGATCCTGCTCTAGCTCATTCCTGGAAGTAAGTACTCTTCATCATGTTCATTTACTAATTCACATTCAACACAACTTTATTTTTGGATGACACGTATTTTCTAGTAGTCAGCTGATCGATTAGCTTCTCAACTTTTTAATTTTCCTATTGATTACCACGGACAAATATATAATAGTTTCTAGTTATCAACATAATGTTGGTCCCAAGGAGATGGACTAGTGGTTAAGGCATAGAAGTAATAAATTATTTTGCATATATATATATATATATTGATGATCTTTCTTTATTTGAGGAATTGGTACTTTTCAACATGAATAGAAGTTGTCTTCCTTATATTTTATCTTTCTCTCTTCCTCTTTGTATTTCAGGGGAAGTTTTGAAATCTTTGGTGCTCCAGATATTGCACCCAAGATGCTCAACAATTATATTCAGGCGCATTCTCCTTCCAAAATTAGACGTAAGGTATATGACTTCTCACGTCTTTTGTTGATACTCTTAAATTTCAACTAGTTCCTCGTGGAAATATATGGGAAAGACTATTCAACAATCACATTCCGGGTAAAGAAGATATAGGACTATATTTCTTTACAAGTGAGAAAGAAAGGTCAGCTTCTACCTCGTATCTATCCGTAGAGGGGTAAGGGTTGCAAAGTAAAAGTGCACCCTTATCTTGACATGTTTTTATTAGAAATTGATTTGCATTTTTCGTTATATGTAGGTATGAGACATATAATGCACTGGTAGAGTTCATACGCAACAAAGATTTGGTGATGATAATGGCTATTAATGATGTTGAGCTGCTTATATTTGCTTCCACAGTCTTACACAGTGATTTTCAAAGTACGTCTATAGTCTTTTCTAATTTTCAATGATTTATCTGATAACTATCCTCTATAAAAAAATATATTATGTGATTATCGTAGAGTTATCTTGTACCTTGTGGAAAGACAAACACTTCCTGTGGGGATTATTTCACCATATCAGATAATACACGGAAGGATGTGCTGAAGGGGCCAACAACTACTTTCAGAAATGGCTTTGATTTCTAGCTTTTCAACAAAAACTGCATTTGCTGCTACCTACAATTTAGTTTGTGAATTTGTTGGTTGGCTATGTATAATAGGACAACTACATTCATGGCATATGTGTTTGTCTGAATTGAGTAACTTTGGACATAGTCCTTTCTAGCTTTATGTACCATTTATTTTAATTCTGCTCATAACAATGAAACTGGATCTTCGACAGAGCATATAATTGAATATACATATTACCTAAAAATTTCATTAAAAGGGAATTCGAAAATGAGAAAGGAACATAGATGTTATGAATGTACTTTGAAAATCACCACACAAGGCTATGGATGGAAGTATAAGAAACTCAAAATTATGTATAAGCATTATCATCACCAAATCTTCGTTATACATGAACTCCACAAGAGCAATATATATCTCAGACCTACACATAATGGAAAATGCAAATCAATTTTTAGTAAAAGCATTCCTGGGAAAGAGCACACTTCTACTTTGCAACCCTTACCCCTTCTTAGATAGATATATAAGGCAGAAGCTGGCCTTTCTCCATTACTTGCAAAGAAATACAGTCCTATATTTTCTTTACCCGATAGTGATTGTTGAATAGACTTTCTCAGATATCCCCACGTGGAACTAGTTCATGTTTAGGAGTATTAGGCAATAGCCCTGAGAACTCATGCATCTTACGTCTAACTCTGGAAGGAGGATGAGCCTGGACACAATTATTTAATATCCCATGAGCAAGTTTCAGAGCACCTAAGATATCAAAACTTCACATAAAATGCAAAGAAGAAGAGAAAGACTATATAGAGAAGGAACTCATATTCTTGTTGAGTGGTGCAAATTCTTCAAGGAAAAAAAGATCTTCAATATCTATGTATTTTGTAGAATAATCAAAATGAAATTTCTCTGCTTTTTGAGGCATAATGAAAGACATATTTGAGTGTCAAGGTACAAAAAATATCCACAAAGCAATTTCTCAAACAACTAAACATAAAGAGGAAGTTCCACATGGAGCTAAAATTTGTTTTTACACTCAACATCTCATTAAAGTGAAAAACTAAAAAAATAATAAAATAGATATGGTATGGCCCCCATATAACCTACGTACCTAAACCCTTTGTGGTGGCCTAGTGGTTTGGGCTTGGGACTTCCATGTTGGAGGTCTCAAGTTCGAAAACCCTTGCCAACAAAAATAAGGGGTTTGCTTTCTGGGTCGAGCCCATTGCATTGGGCTTGCCTAGTGCAGGTTACCCCTCCTATGGAGAGGAGGTTTTACCCTGTGCGCAACTAAAGGGTAGCGACTGCGTGTTTTCCTTGTCATCGAAAAAACAATCCTACTTACCTACAATTTCTTGTTTTCCATACTTGCAAATATACAATGGTCAATAATACAATGACATAGAGCAGTAGTAACTTCAAGTCCAAAAGGAATATATCCATAATATGAATAAAGTTTACTATCATCTCACTAAGCAGTATCTATTCAGGTTACCATTATGTCATAAATGGCAACTATGTATGAGCATAACTTTTCCCATGGTAGCACATATATTCTATAGTGCCCTGTTCATATTTAAAGTGATACTAATGGTGTCCCTTAGAGCTTGATACACCCCAACTAATTCGCTGGGCAACATATCCATCCCATTGGGGGAATTTCTTAAACTAATATGCAAAAGTGTGACTTGCTGGCATCAAATAAGTCACGAGGTAGCCAGGGAGCAATATTTAACACCATGCCACAAGAGTGGAAAGTGGAAACAGAGCAAGAATTGGAGGCCACAACACATATTGACAAAGTAATGTTGTCCACCAAGGCTAAACCAGATACACACACCAGGTGTTGCAGCTGGGATTCAAACCTGGAATCTCCAAGTTGTTACTACTATGCCTTAGTGACTAGGCCATCCCCTAGGGAACAAACATTATGTTATTAACTAAAAAGTATGATGTATGTTTCTTTACTAATCAATAGGGAAATTACAAAGAAAAAATTAATGAGTCAGCTGACTGATTGCAAGGATGGGTCATCCAAAAGGCAAGCATGCAGAAACAGAGATGAGCTGAATTTGATTTTTTTTTTGGAGTTCAGTTTAGCCTGTTAACCTATTGTAGTAATTAATGTGTATGATGAAGGGCACTTACTTCCAGGAAGGAACTAGAGAAAGATCACGAGGGCGTGCCATAGATGGATTCCTAAACTCTCATTCACAGAATTGGGAATCCTATACTCCAAAATGGTAGAACCACCTAGATCTAAAAATTTGGCTACAACAATTGGATGGAAGTACAGAAATAATTAAATTTTGCTATGAAAGATAATACCAACATCATTAAAAAAAAGAGAGAATTAATTAGAGTAAATGATAGAAGATTAAATTTCTGAAGAATAAAGGTATAAGAAAAGGAAAAATCAAACCAAGTAATTTATACAATAGATGTTGGT
>JBCEWC010014269.1:0-14491 GCA_038996855.1 Solanum aculeatissimum
TAAATAATTATTTTTAAAAAAAAGAAAATTGAAAATATTTTTCTCACCTACTCCACCTCCCATCCCCTTGCATACCCCTCCCCCCACCCCAACCCCCAACAATCCCCGCCCTTTTAGTTTTTTGAATCTCTTTTATAAAATATTTTTTAAAAGTTCAAATTTCAGCCCCTACTCCACTCCTACCTAAAAAAATTATTTTTTAAAAATAAATAAAATTCTATCCCACTTGCATCTAACCCTCTGCTCCAATTGTTTTTATTTTTTTTTTAAAAGAAACATCGGTGGGTTGGTTGGTGGGGTGGGGGTGGGGGTACGGTGAGATGAAGTGGAGGGGTGAGGTAAGAAAAATATTTATATTTTATTTTATAATATTTTAATACTTTAATATTTAATTTTAACTAATACTATAATTTATTTATTTTTTGTCAAGGTGAAATGTTTTGTCATGTGGAGTGTGATATGACATTTAAAAAAAAAAGAGTGTGTAATATACACACCATGACAAAAGTGGAACAAAAGATAGATGTGCGTTTCTTAAACTAATAAATGATAATTTAGGTATGAAACTCACAATTCCAATAGTTTAGGTATAAAACTAAAAAAAAGAGAATAATTTAGATGTATTTTTGACACTTATCTCTTATATATTAGAAATGGTTCAAAAATATTCTCCTTTCATTTATTGGATAAAAAATATTTATATCGTACTAGAAATAAATAAAAAAATATCCTTCTTCAACCTATAAATTAAATTCCTCCCCCTCCCTAACATTATTTTCAAACCTCCTAACGATTCAATTAATTAGATTTTAATTGGATACATGATATTTAATGTATTTATCCTATTTTTTAATATATGAAGGACATTTCTGTTTAATAGGTGAAAAAAAAAGATAAATTTAATTCAATGGATGAAAAAAGAACATCTTTTAAATATTTTTAATACATTAAAGATAATTTTAATCCTTTTCCCATCTTATAAGCAACCTCACTGGCACTGCAAGTAGAGATGTGACAAATGCTAAGGTTAAAAGTGGAACATTATAGATTTTTTAGAATTGCAAAAGATTGGGAAATTGAAGAGGACAATGACAACTCCCACGAGGCAAAATCCAATATTAGCCAAAACACAATCTTGTTTCCACGGACGATAATTTATGTCTTTTTTTTTGTCTGCCTGACAATATTTACACTCTCCTTATAATAAATACAACCACTTTACACGCCCAATTGTCATTTTACTAATCAATGTATTTATTAAAATAAAAAAATCAAAAATATTTTTGAACTATTTGAAATGGAGCAGAAACACTCATTTGTTATGTTTTGGCTAAAAAATACTTTTCAATTAAATTTTTGGTTCTAAAATATCCCTCTATCTAACGGAAATAAAAAAGGGCTAAAAATACCCTTGAACTTTTAGAAATGGAGGAAAAATATCCCTAGGTTAGATTTTGGTTAAAAAATATCCCTCCCTAAATTTTTTTAAAAGAAAATACATAACGAAATGACACCATGCATGTTATGTGGACAAAAAGTGTCATGTAATTAGTCTACATGAAGCCCCATTTAGGGACCCAAGAGGTTTTCTCATCGGATTTAGGTCCGACACTAGTCTTTTTATTCAAAAGGGACTATTATTTCACTTGTAAACAAACATCTCAAAAAGTCGATCTCTGAATGATAACATTGATTCATCCTCGCTATAATCGTTATCTCCTTCTTAATCAATTTCTCGAGTTCAATAGGATCCAATTCTTCAAATTTCCAAACATACGAAGCTTGTATAAAAATTGTTGTGCTCATATTAGCAATGTAATATAATTAATATAAGTTATCATTTTCACGAGATAATTCTGTTGCAACTATAAATAAAGATTTTTTTTAATATAATAAAAATCTAGACTACTTAAAGTCTGACAAAAATTGATATGAAGATGGGTTGACGTTGAATTTTTGATGGAAAAGAAATATTTTAAATAATAACTTTAAAATTTTAACAGAGGGGTATTTTTAATCGAAAGGAGACTTGTACCTTAAAATAATAGAAGGAACTCTATTATTTATATAAACTACAACTATAATATATTCTCCCTAAAACTCAATAGATAAGTTGCTTTAAAATCTAATAAATCTTGTCATCTCTAGTATATGTCTATGCCTCCTCTCTATTATCCCATTATGTTGTGAAATGTGAGGACATGAACTATGATGAATAATCCCATGGTTAGTATGTAGTTCTCTGCATTGTGCATTAAAGATCTCACCATCATTATCAAATATAAGTGCCTTAACGTTCCTACCAAATTGTGCAGTAACCATGATGAAAAAATTCTTAAGCATAAACAAACATTAGACTTCAGATGAATTAAGAATATCTAAGTCCACCTAGAATGATCATCTATCAAGGTGAGAAAAAACTTCATTTTATTCTAGGTAGCAACTTTATATGGATTCCATACATCCATATGAATCAAATCAAAACAATGAGATATTTTGTTATTGCTAGTTTGAAAAATAAGTCTAACTTGTCTTGCCATTGGACAAATATCACAAGTGCAGGTTGATTCTCAACTATATCTAAATTTCTAAGAACAACCATAGGAACATGGCCCATTCTTCTAGGCTACAAAATACCCTCTTTAATGCATCTTGCTGTAGTTAGGAACTTTATTTTGTTGTCTCCATTTCTTATTTGGGATATCAATGTATATAGGTAATCATCTTCTTCATCAATTTCCTTCACCTTTCCAATGGAGAGATCCTAAAAATAGAAATCGGAAAACAATAAGGCATAATAATCCAACTCTCTTGTTAATTTTGATACAGACCACAGGTTGAATTTGAACTCAGGCACACATAACACATTGCAAACTACATGACCTCCTTTTAGTTAATGAATTTTAGATTGAGTTATCACAACAGAGTCACTAGTTGGTAGTTAAACCTTACCAAATTTGGTCATTATCAAGCCAGTATTTTATAGGGACTTATTACCTAACATGAATTTAGTAGTACCACCGTCCATTATCCATTTTGCACATACATTTACTAAATTAGAAAGATGAACAACACCATAAAAAAACTTAAGTATTTGATTGTACTGATCTTGAGTGAAGTATGGTTGTGTAATGTAAATGAAAGTAAGGCCAACGTTCTAAAATTGTGGTGATGTGACAGTTGTTGCGTTTATCGTCTTCTTTCCTTTGAAATTAATAGGGAATCCTATCAATTTATAATAAGTATCCCTGATGTGGCCTTTTATGAGACAATAGTTGCATTGCATCAACTTGAAGCATGCTTTCGTTGAGTGTTTTATCATGTTGTAAAATTAATAGAGTAAGTGTGAGTTGCTCCTTGATTGTTGTGAAGTGCTTGCTCCTGAGCTTCCACCTGAGCTTTCTGCATCTTCTGAGTAACTAGATCCACCTGAATATCCACCCTATCTACCTATATCTCCAAATTTGTTAGATAGTAGATTTACATGATCTAGGTTACCTGGACCTCTAGATCTATTTGAGAATAATATTTTATGACCAATAGAATCTCCACAAGTAATATTCCTCAGATAATGCTCTTTAACTTTCATCTTGAGCAATCATGGCAAATACTGATTTACGCTTGGTGTTGGATTCATTAAAAGAATTTGGCTTCTTGCCTGGATATAATTTGTCATTCAATTTCATAAAAAACTATAGCAATTTTGGTCATAAAAAACTTTTTATATATCCCTTTTTAATTATGTCCTTGGATATTTTGGACTTAATTTAAGTCCTAAAAATAAAATCCTAGAATATCTTTACCATTATTTCACACTTTTGGATTCCTTGAGAGCATCGGAGAAGAAAAGAAAGTGAGGGTTGCAAATTCAAATGCGAGTATCGACTGAAGTTTGATTGCTTCTCCTATTTTCAGGTATGTAATGTTTCCTAAAGCGTAAGACTGAGTCCATCCACGCGTCCCTTCATTTGGATAAGTCGAATTGTGAACAGTTACTGAGTATTAGAAAACCTATATTCCTACTATCCGAGTTTCTGTATTTATTTGAGTTTTTACGATTATGAATTGAATAATTGACACATTACACTGATGTTGATATGATATTTGAGATATTAATTTTATGCTTGCTATCATGAATTCTAAATTGCATGATTTTATGAAAGTTCGTACATGAACTGAGTTGAGTTTTGAGTTTGATTGTCTGAGTTGAACAAATTGATCATAATTGAGCATGAGAAACATATTGTATTGTAATTGTATGTTCATTGATGCCTTTTGATTGTCATCCATGATGAGTTTAATTGAATGAGTCCAAATGACTATTTGAGTCTGACTGAGTCTCTTGATTGACTGAGTTGATGAGAAATTGAGATGAGCTGAGCTAAAATAACCCAATGAAGTTGAGATTCGAGTTGATTGATATGAGTATTGTTGAGATTTGAGTTGATTGATGAGTTGAGCATACTTTTAGTCTTGGAAGGAGTATCGAACACCGAGATGGGGGCGAGTGAATAACTCTAACCCACAGAACTACGTTGCCAAAGTAGAATAGTCGTACAACCTGTTCTACTGAATTTTGTCCCGAAAGATGGATATTTATTAAGGATCCATGAGAGAGAGGTTGATCGTCCTTTCCCTTGGCAAGTTTAGGACTGGCGTTGTAACGACGTCACCTTCATTGTGCATCACCAAACTAAAGATGGCGGGATTGGATATCGATTAAGAGAAATTCCTAAGCAAATATTGATTGATCATCATAATTATTTTTAAACTGAGTTGTACACTACCGAGTCTATTTTTTCAAAGCATGATTTATCCCTAAACTTGCATGTCTACTGAGTTGAGTTATGAGTTGAGTTGAGCTTTACTTTCCTTGAACCATTTTACATACCAGTATATTTCATGTACTGACATCTATTTGGACCTGCATCGTTTCATGATTTAAATACAGGTGATAGAGGACCCCAACCCACACATCGTTGAGGTCCAGTGTAGTACATCTTTAGAGTTAGTGAGCACTCCTTACTATTCGGAGGAGCCAATTTATTTCCATTTGAATATATTTTACGTATTTTCTTTGATTATGGTAGTCATGGTCTGTCATGGTACCATCTAGATGTCTAGAGTAGAGGCTTCATAGACATTTGAGTAGAGGATTTGTTGACTATTATCTACCTTTAAAATTTGATAATTGAAAAGTATTATTATGATAGAGTTTTTATTTATTTATTTAAGGATTATTCTAAGTATTCTTCCGCTGTTGAGTGTTGATATGGTGATGAGGCGAGGTGGTTCTCTTGGGGAATCAACAATGGTTCGTCAAGTGTTGGTCACGTCAAGGGTACCCTCCCAGGACATGACAAAGGATGAGTCAGCTTGTTCAGGCTATCATGGATTCGTCCTTGTTTTTAGTCCACTTGCTTTTGGACTCAGATTCTTAGTTTGTTATTTATATTTTTATGGGATTTCATCCCCTTATTCTAGACGCTTAGGTAGAGTTTTAGTACTATAACTTTCATTTTTTGTGGAGTTAGGTATGTATTAATTAAGTAGTGTTTAGTTTGAGTTTATGAGAACTCAACTCGACTTATATTTAAAATTGCTTCCGTAACTTGCTTTAAATATTTGTGTACTAGTTTTGTTTGGTTGGGGGTATATTATTGGTTCTCCCATCGGAGGAATGATATAAATACCACTCATGACCTGTTTGGGATCGTGATAAGAGTTCTATAGATGACAGCAATATAATACTGAAAGCCAAATCATCAATAAAAACAAAGTTGGTGATTGAATTTGATTTTTTATGAAAAAATAAATAATAATTCAATAATATTAAAATAAATTCTGTTAAGTTTCTATTTTTCTGTTAACCAGTTTACTTTAAGGGACCAAAATCACACGAATAGTTCAATTGAAGTCTAACATGCTTTGTCAAATAATACAAGGATTGAAATGGAATATAGCAATAACTCAAGGATCAAAAGTGTTATTTTTCCTAAACAAAACTTTGGATATTTAAAATTTATACAAAAAGGTATGATTTTTACTGTTTCATTTTATGTGACATTTTTTTTAGTCTATTTAAAAAAGAATGTCACCTTATTATGATTAGAAACATGTTAACTCTAAAATTTCTCTTTAACTGTTAATGAAATGATTTACAATCACACAAATATTTAAGGATTATTTCATATCACAAATTTAAGAAGTTTTTCTTTTTTTTTTTCTTAAACACCGTGTCAAGTCAAGTAGTGTCACATAAAATGAGGCGGATGGAGTATAAATTGTGGTTTTCTCATATTAATATGATGAAAAAATACATCTTAAAATATTAGTCAAAGTTCATATTGTTTAACGTACAAAAATAAAAATTATGACAACTAAAAAGAAATTGAGGAAATAGTTCATATCTATGTTGTCACAAAAGTTATACCATTTAATTCACACCATAAATGTAAGCAAAATAAAAAAAAATATTCGTGATTTATAATAATTTTTTATTAGATATTTGTATGATCATAAATTATTTATTTAAAATAAAATTAAAATAAAATTTTTTTTAAATTTGAAAAAAGTATTCTTTCTTAGAATAGACTAATGAGAAAAGTGAGCCAGATAAATTGAGATAGCTAAAATATAATGGTTAGAAATGTAAAATGATATTCTGTGCCTACCAAATAGGTCTCTTTAGTTTTTCATATTTATCTTTAGAAGTTTATAAAATACATATAAATTATCAATTTAAAATTCAACAATTTAAGTAAACTAAAGGTTTAAATTCACACAATTTTTTTGAATTTTGATTATGCCTTCGTACGAAGAATACCTAATCTAATTTGTACACACATTCGGCCATGACAGTTGGTACATTCAACACAAATTTATTACTTTAACTGTTAATATTACTTTAATTTTTTATTATTAAAATTATTTGACTTGGTTAATATTTGAAGTTGGATGCAATGGTCCAACATGGACATTGCTCAATTAAATCCTCTTCATGTGCACTTAGCTTTCCATGTATGTCTTTTTCTGGCACCTAAATTCTATGTAAGAAGACAAAACAGACACACGTACACACTAAAAAAGGGGAAATCAAGAAAACGAAAGATAACTTGTTTAATTTTTGTCAATATAACAGCCTATACATAATTGGCAGGAGTGGAAAAATATATAATTAGAAAATACTCTATTTAATTCATATTAAGTAAATTATTTAGATATGACATACTTCTTAACAAAACATAATTCAAAGATTACTTTTCTACTATTATAACTTTTAATTATTTTCAAACTGCTCTAGTAGAATATAGGGTCGGGCATAATTTGGTTCAAACTGAAAAAATCGATCGAACTAATTTTTTTTAAATTTCAATTTCAGTTTTTCGGTTATTTGGGTCGGTTTTGATTTAAAATTTTAAAAATCTAATAATTCGATTTGATTTTTTATTTTTAGAATTTTTAATCTCGATTAAACCGAAAAATCGAATTTTTTAATAATCAATTCAGTTCCGACTTCTGAGTTCCCAAATTAACTAATTAATGTAAGTATTTAGTAATTACTAATTAGTATTAATGTATTATATATTTATATTAATTATTCCCAACTTAAATTAAATCTCAATTCTCAATAGTATTAGTTAACACAAATACAAATAGTCAAATACAAAAACAGAATCCCTAGAAAGTTCAACAATCGGCAGTTCCTCTTCTAAACAGAATCCCTAGAAAGTTCACCGCTCAACTCACTCGCTCAGTGCTCACCGCCACGCTATACGCGACGGTTGACGGCGATGCTACGCTTACTGAGTCGCTGTAATCGACGACAACCCTGACTCTGACTCTTCCAGCACGCACCACTCACCAAGCAACATAATTAAGTTCTTTCACGGTTCAACTCGTCTAGTACACTTAGGGTTAGGGTATGCTCAGTCACTCACTGTACGCGATGGCGACGACGATGCCGCAATTGATAGTGACAACGCTCATCCAGAAGGCACCAAGCAGCAACTCTACAGTCTATTTTCTCTGACTCTCTGACAATTCGTTTCCACTCTCCCATCTCGTTGGTCGTCGACTCGTCAAGTGATTAAAGGTATAGTCATTTAAACAATTTGAACAACAACAACTCTATTGTATTTCTGCTTGATCTATTCCTATTGAAGTTTGAAAGTATTCATAAAATCTTGAATGTTGCATGTTGGTGTTGTTTAGCTGTTTCTTTTTTTGTTCCTATTGAAGTTTGAAAGTATTCATAAGATCTATTCTTATTGAAGTTTGAAAGTATTCATAAGATTTGTTCCTATTCAAGTTTGAAAGTATTCATAAGTTTGGTGTTGTTTAGTTGTTTCAATAATACTCACTGCAACAAATTTCATTAGTAAATCCTAAATGATAATTCTTATATTACATATTTTCACTTCATGACTTCACTATAACTTTTTTTTTTTTAAAAACAGTTAGGAAAGTATAGTTGATCACTTGGTCATCATACGACATACTGTTTTTTAACTTTGATTTTGATATTTTTTTTCTTTTGAACTGTTATCAACTCAGCACTCAGCTGTGTGCAATGTTTAAAATTTAAATCTTCTTGTTTGTTTCTGTTTTCGACTTTCCGCAGATGGAAGAAATTGGAAGTAGGGTGAGTGAAGGTGGAGCTTTAAATGAAATCTTACCTAACACTTCATCTCCAAATGACACTTCTGAAGTTGAAGTTAATGTTGACACTTTAGAAAAAAAGGAAAGTCATGGAACCTAGGGCGGCTTTTGGAAGCATTTCAATAAGTTCATAGATGAAAATGGTGCTCAGAAAGCAAAATGCAAACATTGTGAAATAATTTATGCAGCTGCTACAAAAGGTAATGGTACTATGACAATGAATAATCATCTATTGAATAAATGCCCAAAAATTCCTCGTAATATAGATGGCGATAAAAAATTAATAAGTTTTTTATCTTCTTCAATGGAAGCTAAGGAAGGGGTGATTAGCACTTGGCAATTTGACCAAGCACTAAGTAGGAGAGCTTTAGCCCAAATGGTTATTGTTGACGAGCTTCCATTCAGTTTTGTTGAGAAAGAAGGTTTTAAAAACTTCATGAAAGTAACAGTGCCACAATTTCATATTCCTTCTCGTAGAACTTTGACGAGAGATTGTTATGAATTGTATAGTGAACAAAGACAAGTTTTGAAGAAGGTTTTCAAGGAAGTACGTCCAAAAGTTTGTCTTACGATAGATACTTGGACCACTATACAAAGAATCACATACATGTGTTTGACAACCCACTTTATAGATAGAAATTGGACGTTGCATAAGAGAATAATAAACTTTTGTCCCGTTTCTAGTCATAAGGGTGAGGATATGACAACTTCCATTGTCAAATATTTGCTTGAATGGGGTATAGATAATGTGTTCAGTATTCTCGATCAATGGGATCAATTCTGGCCTAAAATGTCTCTGGGCCTGCTTGATAGGACGAGCACCATTCTTGACTGCCAATTGGTGGATCGCTATTTTAGGATTCAAACCTGGCATTTCTTTGTAACTCCAAGCGAAGACATCCTTATATTCTTTGAGTATATTCATATAAGCCACTACTTCATCAGCTTCTAGAAAAGCACTCAAATAAGTTGGACTTGAGTCTTCGTCAGTGCCAAGGTTAACTTCTTTTAAGAGATCTATTGTTTCCTTAACCCCTTCTTCCAGTTCTAGCGAAGCATCTCCAACATCTTCTTCTTCTTGCAGATCATTGTCATTGACAGATATATGACAACACCAAGCAATGTGTTCTGGTCCTCCATCAATCTTCATTTGAGATGAGGCGTCGAGCTCACTCAAAGTTGTAATATGATACGAGGAGCCTACACTTTCTTTATCTTCCTCACGCTCTTTGGTGTAAACCACGGTGTGAGTCTTTGCTTTTAGTACCTCTTCATATGATACCATGAGATCCACTTTTCGTTTCACCCTAAAGGGAATTGTACTTTGGTTATCCCTTTGAATAAGGGGAGCAAGTGTCATCACCTTTAGGTAAATTCTCCGATGCTTCTTATTCTTTTTATTTAATGGCCCCAACCTCTAACATATAGAAGTTCTTGTGGTGGGTCTTCCAATTCAATCGAACACAGAAAGCCTTTTGTTAGAAGAAGCAGACTCATCTCTGATGGTGATCTTGCTCTTCTTATGGAGATATGGACCAAAGGTGGTTGGTTATAGTCTAAACCTTCGCGTGTATTCCTAATGTTATCATCTAATGGGAGTTTTCCTAATTTAGATAGCTTATTAGGGTTGTATTCGACCTTCGCAAGTAACTTATAAGCATTTGGATCAAAGCCCTTCGTACGTTTGGTAGGGAGTGGCATATCCTGAGGTGGACTTTGAGCCACAAACTTTCCTAGCAACTTTGAAGACAAGTTGATTGTATCAATGTGTTTGATAGGAAGAGTCAATTCTCCTAGTACATTTTGAATGTCAGATGATTGACCCCCCTCTCTTTCTTTATCTTTGGAACATAGCAGGGTACAGAAGTTGACTTTTTTTTTTAGAATATGATCTTTCCTTTATTTGGGTAGGAATCAAACTCCACAATATTGACCTTGACCTTTTGAACCACATTAGTTTTTTTGCTGGCAAGCGTATTGGACTTGGTTGATTTGACATCATCAAGTTTTGCCTCCTTCGTCATGTAATTCTTCAAATAGAATTTTGCATCGGCAAAGTATGACTCAGCTTCAGTGAAAGGATTATCATCAACAAATATTTTCCTTTCAATTCCATCTTGAAGATACTTCAAACATTGATAATAGGAGGATGAGATAATTTTATTCTCATGGACCCAAGGCCTACCAAGCAAGATATTATATGAAGTCTTTGCATCGATCACATGCATCCATGCACTAGATTGCAAATCTCCAATATGGATTTCTAACTTGATGGAGCCTATAGACCTCTTCCCCCTTGATTGAATCCTTATATTAACAGACGACTTTCACTAAGTTCCTCGATCGTGATGCCCAATTCTTTCAATATATCGATAGGTAGAATGTTGACTCCAGATCCTTCATCAATCAGGATTCTATTTATCCTCCTCTCTAGCACGTGACCCATTATATATAAAGGACAATTATATAGTTTTTCACCAAATAGAAGATCATAATCTGTAAATGTGATTTTTGTGTCACATGCATACACTTCTTAAAAAGAGGGTTCTTTAAGCTTTTCAGAAGATAAGGGGGACGTTTTTTGTGGAGTTTCGCCCATTGCTTCTTCTTTGTCGATGGGAGACATATTTGATGAAGTTTCCTCTATTGTTTCTCCTTTGTCAATGTTAAAACATGATGTCTCACAGTTGTCTTGGATAGTCTTAGTATGAAACCAACTTGGTAATGTCACAGGACATCGGGGTTTCTGGTGGTGATGCATTTCCACCTTTGCCCTTTTTGGATGCTTGGCTGACTTTTTCTTTAGTTGTCTCTTCACCATCCTTCCTATGGTTAGTTGCTTAGATAATTTTTTTTTGTGACTTTGTCTTGTTACATCTCTGCCTAGTCACGAGCATCCAACCTTCATCATTATCTCTATCAGTTTGGATTTTGTTTGGCTCCAATAACTTCTCTTTTTCAAAGGTATATATTTGGACTGGGTCAAGCGAGCCAAAAGTGATAGAGATTTGGTTAGAACTTGTTTTCTCATCATCAAGGATGACCTTGTCTTTCCTAGCCAATTCCATAACTTTGTCTTTGAAAACAAAATACTTTTCAAGAGGATGACCCAAAAGTCTATGATATTTACAATAGTTTGGATCATCAGTCTTTCCAGCTTCATCGAAACGTTATCTCTGGTAACTCGATGAGATTTAGTTCAACCAATTCATCAAATATTTTAGAAATATCAGAATCCAGAAAGGGATATTCTTTTTCTTGCATCTCCTTTAAAGTCAACTTTCTATTTGGATGCCCTTGCTAAGTTGTCTGCACACTTTGCTTCCTGCTTTCTTTTGTAGTGAACTTCACGTGTGATACATTGATATTCATGGATTCCTTGTTGTCCTTTTTAGCATAAATTTGCTCCATTTCTTCGATTTTTGCTTATCCTTTTCTCTGTGAGGATCATGGACTGGCATCATATCTTTTCCGGCAAAAGACATGCTTAACTCCATATCATGAGTGCAAGTAGCTAAATCTTCAAAGGACTTTGGCTTGATTCCTCGTAAGATATAGAGAAGCCCCCAGTACATTTCTTGGATACACATTTCAATCGTAGAAGCTTCACTAAGTCTGTCTTTGAAATTTGGCTCGTGGTCCTCCATCGATTTATGAAGTTGATGACTGGTTCATCCTTTCTTTGGCAAATATTTGTGAGTTCTACTATGCTCACTGTGTGCCTTGTGTTATAGAAGTGATTGAGAAACTCATGCTCTAGTTTCTTCCAACTATCAATAGAATGAGGCTCAAGATCTGTGTACCAGTCAAAGGCATTTCATTTTAAGGAGAGGATGAACTGTTTGACGAGATAGTCTCCATAAGTCCCAGCATTATTACTTGTCTCTACGAAGTGTGCAACATGTTGCTTTGGATTTCCTTTGCCCTTGAACTATTGAAATTTGGAAGGTTAATAATCGACAGGCATTTTGAGGTTATCAATCCCTATAGTGTAAGGCTTAGCATATATATGGGAAGACTTAGCGGAGACTTCATACTTTTCTTTGATAGTTCCTTCGATGAACTCCTTTAATTGATGGAGTAGGATCATGCCTTTAGAAGAAACTAGCATCTTCTTGTTAGATGGTGCTTGTTTCACAGAATTATCAATCTCTTGAGTTTCAATACCCTTCCCAGGTGCATGGCTAGACTCCCCATCTAGTAAGCCATTCACTCTGTCCATCAACTTATCGATGTGATACTCTTGGTGTTGCACATGTTTGGTCAATCCTTCAATCATCTTTACCAGATTCGCAAGTTATTCCTCCATGGATGAAACATTAGTTGTCATCACTTGCATGACTGTTGGAGGCATTGAAGAGAAATATGTATTATTGCAAAAATTGACCTTTAGAGGGCTCACATTACGCGATGCATATGGAGAAGATTCATTGGATGAGTCATGGTCTTTCTTTGCGGTAGAGTTCTTGGAACCAGAGACCTCAAGTAGAGCTAAAGTCTGCTTGATCTTTTCAGCAATACTACTCCTTCCTTCTGAAGCATTTGTAGAGAACCCCGCTCCCTTTGGAGTTAAAGATCCAAAATCAAGAGTTGGTGTGGATGACACTCGCAGTGTTTGTTGTCCTAGCATAGTAGCTTTGCTCCTTGTAACCGCTTCGACACTTCCAAAAGTAACACCCAGGATTCCTTTAACTTCAGCGGAGAACTTGGAGTCAACAACCTTAAAAGAAATTGATTGAGAGATCTTCTTAGAAGTCATTTTAGTATTCTTTGATACTTGAAAAGTTGAAATGAGAGATAGAGATTGTCCCACTGGGCGTACCAGAATTTGTATGACAATAAAATTTGCGCCGTGAAAATAATATTCAAGGAACGAAAAATATTGCTACAATCATTGTACTTTATTTCAAAGAGTGAGTTCTATAATCTCTATAAATCATTTGATTCGCCTTTTTAAATATAAATTCAAGGGCTCTTTAATTATCTTGATATTGAATCCTGCGAAACTTGATGGATTTGATCTTGACTTGTACTTGAATCCAAGGACTTTTGAGCTTGATTTTGAATCTTGTGGTTTTGATCTTGATTTATGGATTTGAACTTGAACTTGATATGGATTTGTTCTTGAACTTGATCTTGACTTGTACTTGAACTCAAGGATTTTTGGGCTTGTTCTTGAATCCGATGGTCTTGATCTTAATGCGTTCTTAAACTTGAACGCTTCATTTCTTGAATTCTTGTTGCTTGTAGAGAAATTTGTTGTGTTTGATCCACGAGCTCTCTTGGCTTCTTGTTAGAATTCTTGATTGTTAGTTCTGAATTATGAGGACCCATATATAGTTGTATAATAGAAGAGTTATGATGGAATCATACTTTCTTCCGGCCAATCAGATTAAAGGTGACATGGCGCAGGAAAAGTGATAGAAATATGTCTTCTTTGAAGTGACATGGCAAGATTTGATTGGTTGGAACACATCACTTGTACATGTGACATTTTTATTAGTCTTTGATTGAGATAAGAATGTAATGTCATTTTTACACATGACATGATCCTATTGACTTTTTTGTTTGACTTGGCATGTCACGTCATCCAACACATGGCATCAAGTAGGCCTCTAGGATGAGAAGATATTGGGCCTAACAAAGTGGGTCATCTTTTGTAGCCCAAATAAATAAATTTGGATTTTTAATTGAATTCATATTTTATTGAACTTAATTAATTAACCCATTATATTAATCCACAACATTTATTGTTGGACCAATATATTTTGAATTTAATATAATTTGAATCATATTATAAAATTTATATTTAATAAATTTTATATGATTA
>JBCEWC010014270.1:0-14491 GCA_038996855.1 Solanum aculeatissimum
GGATTTGTATCGTTGGTTCGCCCACTTAGGAGGTTAGGTGTGGGTGCCACTCACGGTCCATTTTGGGTCGTGACAACAAGTATTGTTGGATGAAGAGAGTAATTCAAAACACTCTCTCTATCCATCTTTACTTGTCCACTTTACTAAAATAGATCTTTAATAATACTTTTTAAGTTTAAAAAAAATTAGTGACTTATTATCCATTTGTGTCTAATTTAGACATTATAATCAAAATAGTCCTTAATGTATGGATAGCCTGATCATTTCCTATCATATGTTTTAGTTATATGCTTTAGGCATATCCAACTTAACCATCACATTATGATTCGTTTTCCTCAAGTTGATATCTCTAATAATTTCGTAAACCAGTAACACATTTTCTAATATGCTTCTGCCTCTAATAAAATCAGACTGATTTGAAGAAATAATCTTAGAGATAACATCAAAAATCCTGGACAATAACATTCTAGAGATCACTTTATTAATAACATTACTCAAACTAATTGGTCTCGAGTCTACCAATTGTTTTCCCCACCTCCTTGTTAGGAATGAGCACAAATTGGTGTGAGTAACATATCTGGGAAGTTCACAATCATAGAAAAAAGTCCTAATCAAATTAGTCACATCTTCCCCAATAATATTCCAGCATACCTGAAAAAATATTTTTGAAAATCTATTTGGATCCCTTGCACTCTCTCCATATTATTCAAAAACTATCTGTTTAAACTCCTTTATATTGGGGAGTCTGATCATTTCCTCATTTTAGTCATTAGTTATCAAATCAGGATTAATGTTTAGCATATTAAAATCATCATTCTTGTCTTTTTCTCTAAATTGATCTTCAAAGTAGGAAACAACTTCAACACCAATATTCTCACTTGCATGTATAATGTCTCCTTGAGTCGTCTAAATTTCAGCAATATTCAATTTTTTCCTTCTCCTATTAACATAGGAATGAAAAAACTTAGTATTTCTGTCCCCATCTGTGAACCATTTCATTTCTACTTTCTACTTCCAAAATTCTTCCTCAAAGTAAAGAAATCTTTTTAATTCAGCATTAACTTTATATAATTCCTCCATGTTTTAGACTGTGGCATTTATTTTTTATTACACTTTCTTCACCTTAATTTCCCCTTTTAAATTAGCAATTTGCTTAAATATGTTCCCAAAAGTACTCTCACTCTACCTTGATAAAGCATTTCTTACCTTTTTCAACTTGTCATAAAAAAACCACAAAAGGATCACCTAGGAAGTCCACCTTCTAGTTCTCCTTCACCACCTCAAAAAAGATATGATATTTAGTCTAGAAGTTTAAAAACTTGAAAGGCTTCTGAATAGGCTTTTCCTTGAGTTGCAAATCACATGCATAGAGGCATGACCAAAATCCTATCTTACCAGATGATGAATCTCACTAGAAGGCAAAAATTTCATGAACTCTCAATTAACCATGATCCTATCCAGCCTTCTAAAAATGTACTCTTCTTCAATTATTCTATTCCACCAAGTGAAATTACTCCCCAAATATTTAAGCTCAAAGAGAGCATACTTGGCAATACAGTTGGCAAAATTCAGTGACTCAGCAATAGTGAATAGTAAGCCACCTTGTTTCTCCTCTTCTACTAGAATAATATTAATGTCTCTCCAATTATCCAAGGAATATGAGTAGCCTCAACAATAGTCTCAATATCTTCCCAAAATTCTAGTCCCTCCATATGATTGAACCTAGCATACACCAAGGTTACCTTGAACTTTACTTAATTAGACATAAATATAAAAGGGGCTTGTTGAAAACATCTACCATGTGTTGAGTAATACATTTGTCATTCCAAAAGGCCCATATCTTAGAAGAACAATTACAGTAGGCCTTTTAAAATCCCAGTCTCTTTTTGTAATGATCTAGCTCTAAGAAATCTTGAAAAAGTCCCATTAAAGCTATGAAAGAGTAGTGATGTCTTTTTAAAGATCTATTACTCTCTCAAAAGCTTTTTGAGAATTAATAGATCTTATATTTCAGAAAAGCATTTTTCAATCGTTGATCACTTGTCATGCATTTATATCGACTACTCCTTGTTTTCACTTGTAAAGGTATAACACTTTGATTCCTTTTGACTCCACTCTTCAAACACTCTGTATGCCTTGGTGATAGATCTCCATCCTTGGCAATATCATCAATATTCCCTTTGAAATTATCTTCTTCCTTGACATTTATCCTTTTATGTTTTTCTTCCCCATCCATATCATGTATATTTGAGGGATCCTACTCCTGATCATCCACAACTTGTATATGGATAACTTCAACATTAACATCATTCAAATTATTAATAGAGCTCTAATTCTCCTTATTGGTAAGAGGATCCTTCTCCTTACTCGCACTGCCTACATTCATGATATAGTCATTATCTACTTCTTTTTTTATCAACGTTCCTATCTACTTTCTCCACCTTCTCCCCATTATCCTTCTCCACACCCTCATCTTCTTGCGTATCATGATGAATCTCCTTGTGTCCACCTTTGGTTAATTTTTTTTACGCAATCCTTTATACTTTTAGTTTCATATTCTCCTTCTTTATCCTTATGCACTTCTTAATTATTTGTCTCATCCACTATTTCTAGAGAAACAAACTGATTATTAGTTTCTACGATTATTCTTTCTTTTTTAGTAGCCTTAGGTATCCACACCTGATTTTATTTTCTTCTTACCTGATTCGAGCCCTTATTATTACCCATCATCTCTTTTTGTTCTTTGCCTTGCTCAATATTCTTGTCAGTTCCATCAATCATAGTCTTCCTTTTATTACTATCCTTTTTACTGTCCTCTTCATTTTTCTTTGGATATAGTTTAGGATGAATCACATAGCATTGGTGTTCGTCATGCCCCTAAATCTTACAATTCTTGCAATATTTAGGCACATAATTGCAATTGATCTTCTTCCATCTTTTCACTATCTCTCTTGTTTTATTTCACAATTCACATGTATTCTTTTGGGAAAGTTCTTTAACAGATCTACTTCTACCTTGACCCTCACATAACTTGGTCTAGTTTAATTTCTTGTTGCCATATCCACCTATAGAAGCTTCCTAACTGCTGCACAAGTGAGAAAACAGATTCCTTTCAAAAAAAATTGGACGGTAGGCCAGGAAAAGAGATCCATGAATTGCAGTGGTGGTCTCTTCATCAAGATTGAAAAGTGGATCACATTTTAGGATTCTCATTGTGCACGTCCGATTCTTATAAGTAACATAATAGGCAGGACTTGATAAAAGATTAACATAATCCTCCATATTTGATGCTCTAATGTGAATATGTCTATTGCTCAATAACCCAGTATTGCACTCTTCTTTCTTTTCACATTGTTTTGGGATCAATCTTCTTAATTCTTGAATATCATGTCATCCATAAGAGAATATTTCTATCACAACAGATTGAAGATTTTCATTTACTATCATATATTCAACCTCCTTCTCTTTCCATATTACTTGAGGTTCACCATGCAAGTATGTTAGCGGCTTCATTGGAATAGGCTTAGTATTGGTTGTATAAGGTCATAGAATATCTGCATAGTTTGGTTTTGGGACTGGATATGTATGGTTTATATGGTAATCAACCCCAATAGGAGGCTGACTAGTGAAAATGACAGCCATATCCACCAAAATTACATCGGCGACAAAGGTTTTAGGGTTTAGTCAGCAACAAAAGTTCTTTTTGTGATGTTTTCTAACCTGTAGTTAAGTGTTTTGAAGTTTGTATTTCCTGGTAGAATATTGGAGAGTATTGAAGATTTGGTATTGAACAAATTGATCGTGAATTAAATTAATAAAGATGATGGATTAATAAAAGAGTTTATATGATAATGTGTGAAAACTTGACTTGATATGGGATTATTGGTGTGCTTGAGTATTTGAGTAATGAAAGTTGATGACGTTGACTCTTGTAATTGAGATAATTGATTGATTTTATAATTTCGTGATTGAGAGTTATATGTATTCCCTAAATTGACTCAAATATTGATTTTATGAACGGTGCTATAGTTGAAAGTGATTATTGTTGTATTATAAAAGTGACATAGAAGTGAATATTGTATAACCTTGACATTGTGCTACAAATTATTGTGGAACTTTTGTGGGGATAATAACTCTTAAACTAGTAGTCTTGAATGATGTTGATAAATGGATCATTGAAAATCTAAGAAATGATGTATTAGTACCTATTCATAACTCAATTGATGATGATTCTACATTTGAAGTAATGATGAAATGGGTTTGATATAATTACTAAATGTATGGATGGTGTGGACTATTTGTATACAGAATGTATGGATAGTGTGGACCATCTGCATACTTTTATGCTCATTTGAAATATGATTAATGTGTTTCATTAAAACTTTGATTAAGTACCACTATTGATAAAAATGTCAAAGGAAAATAGTTCTGACAAAGTGTAACAAAAAGTTGAAAGGAAATGCTTTCGACTAGAGATGAAAGATAAATACCAAAAGAAAATAGTTCTAGTGGATATATGGTCCATGTGAGACTCTCATGTGTTTTGATCTGAGTTGATCAGCGGATATATATTGTAGGACAGACATACATCATAATTATCAGACATTGCATTCATCTTGCACTTCATTCACTGTTTAATTGTAAGTAAACTCTTGAGTTATTTATTGATGTATAAATTCTAAGTAGTTGCTTTATGTTGACTATGATTCCTTGTTATATTTTATGAACTATATAAATGTGTATATATATATTGTATGTGTTAGCTTTCCTATATGCAAGGTTGTTATTGAGATGATAGGAGTACGTGCATTATTCATGGCTCTACTTTGGTTTAGAATTCATTTGTTAGGTGTTATATTATTGGTTACTCACCCCTTGCTTCTACACTTGTGTAGGTATTGAGCCCAATACCTCCTAATTTATTATTTCTCACTATTGGGTCAAGCTTCTCGACACTTAAAAGGTAGCAGTTTGTCTTTCGATGAACTCTCAAGGCCCCTTCATATAATGTTTTACCTGATGAGCCTAGCCAAGGACCCATGACTTTAGTTAAGATAAAGATTAAGTGAAGGAAGGCCTTGGCATTGGCATAGTCAGGGCATGCAAGGCAGGATGTGGCTAAGATACGGAAAGGTATTGACAAGCTAGGGCAATGCAAGGCAGTACGTGGCTAAGGCATGAAAAGGGCTGGGCAAGCTAAGGCAACGCAAGGCTATGATGCGACATGATCGTGGCTAAACAAGTTTGAGACTAGGTGCTGGATAAGGTCAATGGCGCAAGAAATTAGACCCCCAATGGTAAGTTGTGCATGGTAAGACTTGTGTCATAGATTAAGCAAGTGTGCAGAGCCTGGGCATGGCACAGGTATACGGTCCAGGAGCAAATCTGGGCGCCAAGCCAAATTTGAAGGTTGCCCGTATGTGCCTTACACATGCGTGGGTAGTTGGCAATTTGAAGGAGTTTCTAGTAGTTTGGACATATCAACAAGCCTAGATAAACTTGTAATTCGAATTTTAAATATTGGTCTATCAGTTGGGGATGTCAACTGACTTGGAAGGCACACGACCGGCACATGACTAAGCTATTATAGCCTATTTAAAGGCACAGGCAGTTATTCTAAGGTAGCATGTTAGCCTGGATAAATTTTGTAGGCTAAATTTTGGTTTGCTTCTTTGTTGGCACGAGTTTAATAAGAAAGTTAGGACTTGTTCCTCTACTTGCTTGTGTTCTTGATTTTACAGTCTTTGTTTATATTGGACTAGATCAAAAGTGAGGAAAAAGAGGGTTGAGTCTAAGTGTATTAGGCTACCATATTGGATTAGATTTCAAGGGTTGACCCCATATCAACTGGTACCAGAGTAAACGTTGTTTTAACACAAAAATAGTTGGTGGAAATTCTTACAATGAGTTACGGGAGAAAGTTGCACGACTGAAAGCCATTCTGGGCATGACAAATAGTGATGAGGCCATGATAAATGTCTGGACACAGAGCCAAGGCATCAACACTGCAATGCAGGCCTATCGTGGTGTTGTTGATGGCCAATTGGCCGAATTGCAGGCTTTTCATGACTCTGTGGGATCATAAAGTGAGGGCCTTAAGAAGGAAAACAAAGATGTGAAAGCAAAAGTAAATATTCTTCGCTTGGGTGTTGCAAATCTATCCAAGGGAGGCGAAGAACATGCTAAGATCAAAATTCTGTAGCCAAAACCATTTTATGGTGTGTGTGGGGCTAAAAAATTGTAAACTTTCTTGTGGGACTTGAAGCATTATCTTGCTACTGCTCATGTTCTTGAAAATGACAAATTGACCATGGCAGTTCGCTACTTTTGTAGAGATATTATTCTGTGATGGTAGACTAAGTGTGTTTATGATGACAGTGCAAATAGGCCCAAGGTCAGTACGTGGGTGCAGTTGAGGGATGCACTTCGTGAAAAATTCCTATCAAGTAACTCATCTTGGGTTTCCTGGGACAGGCTGAAATGTGACACCCCATAACTCTATTCTCACATGCACATATGTTTATGTTTCGAGACTCATTCTTACATATGAGAAGCGTATTAGGATCATAAGAGACTCCTAACACTTAGTCGAGTTCAAAACTTTTCTATAAATTGAGTTTCTAGTATTAGATTATACAAGGGTCAACTTTAAATGATCATAACTTTAGCACACAGAAAATTAGGGTCTCATAACCTACCAAATGAAACATATTTGAATTAGCTTTCCAACACAACTAATTTCACCTCATTTGGAGTTCGGAGTCAAAAGTTATGGCAATTTTACTATAGACTGTGAGTAGAGCTCATCTACGAAACCCTCTTATGGGTCGTGGATTAAAGTATGACCCATTTGTTAACTCGTGTAAAAAGTCCTGAAAAATTCAATTTTGAGCCCCAAACTTCACGGATCTATCTACGGGTCGTAAAGGAATCTATGGGCCATAGATTGGGTTCGCAGAATGTTCGAGTAACCTCAAAAGTTTACAAAATGGTCCCTACAGGTCATGGAAGTTTCTACAGGCCATAGATGGGCCCGTAGACGGCTTTTGACAACTTTTTCTAAAGGGTTATTTTGGTGTTTTCTCACCCTTTTAAAGTCTAGACTTGACATTTTTATACCTAAATAAAGCCCTAAACGTATTAGTTCACCTTTTTCATGCTAAAACACATTCTCCAACTTAGAGAAAGGTTTCAAGGGAGAAAAGGGCTAGGATTTGAAGCAAAAAACTTGAGAATTCCTCCAAGTTGTCCCATGACACAAATTTTTAGGTATGTAAGGCTAACTAAAACATGGATTTTGTTCTTCCATGTGCCCCATAACCCGAGTTGATGGAGTTGTTAGGAAATTGAGTATTCCATGAAGGTTTCTTTAAGGCTTTTCTTAAACTCTAATGTATTTCTATATAATTTTGCATGAATTATAACTTTTATGAATTAAATACTTCAAATTGATGATTTTGTTTTTCTATATGAAGCCTAGACTGAATTCTTATTATTTTTGCATATTGTACGTAAATGAGTATGCATATGTATAAATTGAGCCTAAATAGCCTATGGAATTCCTAAATGCTTTAACTCTACTTTTTATTTCTTGAATGCTATGAGTTATAATAATGCATGATTGAGCCTTTATGAGTCAAGAGTTGAACCTTAAAAGAATGTAACCAAAGAGTTGATAATTGATGTGATGAATTGAGTTGATAAATGTGCAATGAAACTAAATGAATGAGCTAACCTTAGGGTTGATGTCTTATGAGCATATTAAGTCTTTGTAGAAGTATTGAGCACCGAATTGAGTAAGAGTAAGTCTAACTCAAACTCAATAACTGTGTGGCCAGTGTAGGAGAGGATCAAACTGTAAAAATGGATATTTTCTTTTAATCTGAAAAAGAGGTCTTGATGTTATTATTGTGGATCCACCGATGGGATATCCTCTATCCTAGCAAGGTATTGAATGGATGTGGCAATGACATCTCTTCGTTGTATCATCACCGGCTCATAGGTGATGGTTGTCGATTAGAGTAACTCCCAAATAGGCCTTGATAGTACTCTGAGTAGATTGGATTAGATGGTATGTGAGTGTTCATTGTCTAAATTGCATTCCTAATTTAGACTCTTGACTTGATGATTGAGTTCTATACTTTCTTGAGTTGAGCTATTTTGAGTTGATGTTATTCTACATTTACATGTTTCATTCTGCCATTTTACATACTCATACATTTCACGTACTTACATCCATTTGGGCCTGCATCTTTTCATGATGCAGAGACAAGTACTAGTGGTCATCAATAGGTGCTCCGTTGAGTACCTATTTATATTCAGTTCATTGGTGATTCCTCCCATATTTTTGGAGGATACAATGTTTCTTTCTAGCTTTGAGTTTAGACCCATTTTATTTTATTTTGAGGTAGTCATGGACCTGTTACTGGCACTAGCTAGTCAGATGTTTAGAGGCTTCATAGAATAGATTGTCGAATTATGTTTGGATATTATTTTTTACTAGTCTCTTTCATACTAGTCTTACTTAGTTGATGGATAGATTGTTTGGTCTTTGGCCTTGATTATCATATTATCATTTTATTTTATTGAGTATTCTTTATTATTGATATTTTCTGTTATTAGAATGTGATTGAATGAATGTGATGAGGCCAAGTCGTTCACTCGGAGACTAGTAATAGTTTTTGAGTGTCGATCACGTCAAGGGTACCCTCCTAGAAAGTGACATGAAACATTTGAAGCTAGTGGGATCTATACGAGACTATGTGAAGGAATTCTCATCGTTGTTGTTGGTCATTCAAAACATGTCAGACGAAGACAAGTTGCACAACTGCATTTTTAGGATGCAAGGTTGGGCACAAAATGAGTTGTGTAGGCAGAAAGTGCATGATCTACCTAGTGCCATTGCTGTTGCAGATGCCTTGATCGATTTTTGATCAAATAATATTGCCACTAACCCAACTCACTCTTCTAAGTCAAATAAGAAGAAGAAGGGTAAGGACCGAAAGAAAGACAAATGAAGGCTGGATACAAATGGCAAAGGCAAGGAAAAAGTAGATGTTGCCTCGTCTAGTCAAAACAAATAGGGTGGGGTAAAATTTGTTGGACTTGTCAGAAACTTGGGCATCAAGCAAGGAACTGTCCAAAGCAAGTTATAATCAATGCACTACTAGCTGAAGAGGAGAAGCAGGCAAGTGTGAAAGGACAGAAAATTATTGCATATATCAACCCATTGCATTTGATCAACACTCTTTCAAGTGTTGGTGGAATGGACATAGATGAGGGGAAATCCAAAATAGATATTGTCTGTGTAAGTGTCGCTAAATCTATAGACTTGTTTGACGTTTATGGTACTTTGATATATGTTGAAATGAAAATTGGGGACAAAACTGTTGTTGTTATGGTAGACTCTGGTGCTATTCACACATTTGTGGCCTCAAATATTATTAGGGAGTACAGACTGAAAGTGATTGATTGTCCAATAAAGATGAAGGTTATTTGTTGCATAACCAGGCTATGGCATAGCTGCAAATGTGCCTCTGAAAATTAGGCACTGGTCTGGTGTGCATACTTTGACAGTGGTGCCACTTGATGATTTTAATGTTCTGATGGGAATTAATTTCATGAGGAAGTTCAAGATTCCCTCAATTCCTCATTTGAATGATCTTATATTTATGGGTGAGAAGGACCCAGGCTTTATGAAGGGAATAAATCCTTTCGATGGCAAGGATAAGAAGAACAAAGAAACTATTGCATTGTTGTTTGTTATTGGTTTCGAGAAAGGCTTGAAAAAAGGTGAACCTGCATATCTTGTTGCGTTAATGGAAGTGAAGCCTGATATGCAAATCAAAGTTCATAATGATATTTCTAAATTGTTGAATAAATACAAGGATGTGATATCTTTGAAACTGCCTAAAGAATTTCCTCCAAGGAGAGAGATTGATCACAACATTGAACTAATTCCTAGATCAGTGCCACCGACACGACCTCTTATCACATGTCTCCATTAGAGTTGGCTAAACTGAGAAAATAATTATTTGAATTGCTTAATCCAGGAATGATCCAGACATCCAAGGCTCCATTTAATGCTCATGTTTTGTTTAAAAAAAGACAAGATGGCAGTCTTAGGATATGTGCTGACTACAGGGCATTCAACAAAGTGACTGTGAAGAACAAGTATCCGGTGTCGCTGGTTCAAGACTTGTTGGATAGGTTGTCTAATGCTAGTTTCTTTTCTAAGTTAGACTTAAAGTCTGGCTATTGGCAAGTTTGCATAGCCGAGGGGATACCCTAAAAATCACTAGTATAACTAGATATGGTAGCTATAAATTCCTTATAATGTTATTTGGGCTGGCTAATGCCCCAGCTACTTTCTGTAACTTATTGAACAATGTTCGTTATGACTATGTTGATGACTTTCTAGTAGTATACTTAGATAACATAGTCATATATAGTAGCACTTTAGAAGATCATCTGTTGCATTTGAGGAACGTGTTGCAAAGACTTAGAGAGTACCAACTCTATGTTAAGATGGGAAAATATGAATTTGCTAGTCGCGAAATCAAGTTTCTGGGTCATTTGGTTAGTGCAAACCAAGTGCGCATGGATCCTAAGAAAGTGCAGACAATATTAGAGTGGTAAGTACCCTACGGGTGAAGGAACTACGATCATTATTAGGATTGCAAACTATTATAGAAAATTCATTGTTGGTTATTCAAAAAAAGGTTACCCCATTGACGGACTTGTGAAGAAGAACATGAAATAGGCTTGGTCAGATTTAAGAGAGAAGGCTTTCAACTCTTTGAAGAAGGTCATTGCTTCTTAACCAATATTATGGTTGCTAGACTTTTGATCAACCATTTGAAGTACACACGATGCCTTTGATTATGTTATTAGGGGTGTGATGGTGCAAAATGATCATCCTATTGCATTTGAGAGCAGAAAGTTGAATCCTACAAAGCAAAAGTATTCTGCCCATAAAAAGAGGATAGTGGTAGTACTTTATTATTGTGGTCAAGATGGAAATATGGCTAATACTTATTTTAAAACTCAATAGAAATTGAGTTCGAAGCAGGCTAGATGGCAGGAGACATTGGCAGAATATGACTTTGTGTGGATACATAAGCCATGGAAGCAAAACTAAGTGGTTGATGCATTGAGTTGCAAAGAGGTATTTGTTGTTTATGTAATTACTAGACTTGAATCTGATTTTTCTTGATAAGATTAAGTTACTGTTGCATATGATTCATTATATGTCAAGTTAATGGATCAAGTTAAAGAGGGAACAATTAGATGGTATTGGATCGAGGACGATCTACTTTATTTCAAAGAGGGAGAATCATTGTACCTCAAGATGATGGTTTGCGAAGAAAACTGCTCAAAGAAACATATGATACTATTTATGGTGGATATTCAGGTGTTGAATGGATGACGGCATTATTGTCCCCAAATTATTTCTGGCCAAATATGAAAGATGACATTAAGGCCTATGTAAAATCATGTCTAGTATGTCAATTAGACGAGACGGAATGGAAGACGAAAGCAGGTTTGTTGCAACCTTTACCCATTGCAGAGCGTTCATGGGCTTCTGTTTTAATGAACTTCATTAGCGGGTTTCCAAAGGTGGATGGAAAAGCATTAATCATGGTTGTGGTTGACTGGTTCTCAAAATATGATATCTTCATTGTTGCCCCTACTTTATGTTCTTGTGAAGTAATTGCTGAGTTGTTTTATAAGCATATTGAGAAAAACTTTGGTGTTCCATTGGATATTGTGAGTAATCGTGATGCAAGATTCACTAGTCGATTTTGAACTTCTTTGTTAAATATGATGGACACAAATTTAAAGTTTTCAACTTCAAACCACCCACAAATTGATGGACAAACAAAAAGAATCGATAATTTTTTGAAGAATATCTCAGACATTATGTGATTGCGAACTAAAGGAATTAGGTTAAGTTATTGGATAGAGTGCAATTCTATTATAACTTGCATAGGTATTTTGCAACAGAGAAGAGTTTGAGTTGGTGTTGGGTATGCAGCCCAATATACCATTGGAAGTCGCTAGGATAAATACATAAGGTAGGTGTCCTGCTGCTCAACAGTATGTGTGTGATAAGCAAGAGATGATAGGTGAAGCGCAAGATAGCTTGAGGAAGGTAGCAAAACGAATGAAGAAGCATGTTGACAGAGATTGTCGTGCTTTAGAGTTCCAAGTTGGTGACAAGGTGCTGCTGAAGTTGACTCCATGGATTTGAAAGAAAATTAGTAGCAAAATAGTTCACTGTTCATTGATTGCAAAATATGATGGACCTTTTGAAGTTGTTGAGAAAGTGGGTGAAGTTGCTTATCGATTAAATCTGCTGGAAAGATTTAAGATTCGCCCTATCTTCCATGCGAGGTATTTGAAGCCTTTTTATGAAGATGTTGAAGATCCAACAAGGTCGGCATCTAAATGTGCTCCTCCAGTTGTACGGGCATAGTTTGAAGATCAAATTGAGAAGATAACGGATCATAAGCTTGTTGGATACCATAAGAAGAACAGGTGGATAGAGTTCCTGATTCATTAGAAAGGCAGGCAGGCATGTGATGCAACCTGGCAAAAAGGGTCATTATTATGGTAGTTTGAGGACCAGATCAAAGCATACCTTGATGTTGTCCCATCAAAGCAATCTATTGCAAAACAGTCTACCTCATTGAGGACGATGATATCATCAGGTGGGGGAAGTTTGTCAGACGCTCAACTTGATGGTTTGAGCGGCTCAGGCTTGGTTACTGATTTAACTGATGAGCCTAGCCAAGGATCCATAACTTCAGTCAAGATAAAGTTCAAGTGAACGTGGCCAGGGCATGCAAGGCAGGACGTGGCTAAGGCATGGCAAGGGTTGGACAAGCTAAGACAATACAAGGAAGCACATGGCTAAGGCATGACAAGTGTTGGACAAGCTAAGAAAAGGCAAGACTATGACGTGGCATGATCGTGATTAAACAAGTTTGAGACTAGGTGTTAGACAAGGTCAATGACACAGGAAATCGAACCCCAATGGCAAGTTGTGCAGGGCAGGACCTGTGTCATAGCACAAGCAAGTGTACAGAGCCTGGGCATGACACAGGCATGCGGTCCAGGCGCGAATCTGGGCACCAAGGGTAAGGCTTTGGCACCAAATTTGAAGGTTTCTCGCATGTGCCTTGCACATGCGTGAGCAGTTGGCGAGTTGACAGAGTTTCTAGCCGTTTGGACATGTCAGCAAGCCTAGATAAACTTGTAATTCAAATTTTTAATGTTGGCCTATCAGTTGGGGATGTCAACTGACTTGATAGGCACATGACTGGGTTGTTGTGGAATATTTAAAGGCACAAACAGTTTGTCTGAGGTAGCATGTTGGCCTTGACGAATTTTGTAGGCTAAGTTTTGGTATGCTTCTTTGTTGGCACGAGTTTAATAACAAAGTTGAGACTTGTTCCTGCACGTGCTTGTGTTCTTGATTTCAAAGTCTTTGTTTGTGTTAGACTAGATCAAAAGTGAGAAAAAGAGGGTTGAGTCTAAGTGTGTTAGGTTGCCATATTTGGTTATATCGCAAGGGTTGACCCTATATCACCTTGGGTGGTTTTAAAACTATTTTTGCCTACCTTTATAAATTTTGTATTAGGCTTTATTCTTTCGCTTTTATTTTTGCTTATTTGAACTGTTTAGACCCTTAGACTGAATTGTCTTTGTGGGATAGAAAGTGTCATCACACTCAATTTCAGATCGTGACAAGGTGGTCGTCTGGTCGGTGGAGCGTGGAGAAAAGTTTTAAGGATGGAAGGAGTAAGGGTTTCAATAGAAGAACAAAACTTTTCTTATGTTTAATCAAATTAAAAAAAAGTCAAAGAGTTAAATTAAATTAGTTAAAAATAATTATTAGTTAATATTTAATTAAGTCAACAACAATTTAAAAGAAAAAGAAAAATGTACCTATAGCAGTAGGTTGGATTAAAAAAAAGAAATTATGTTTCAATGTTGTGACAGCAGTAAAAGATAAAAAAAGATTTCCATGAGATCATGTTAGGCTCAAGCATTCAAGCCTTTACCACTGACACCCAAGAGAACTTTTATTCTTTGGGTGGCACGTTTATTCTTTTTATACATATTGTATATATAAAGTTTTCGCCAAAATTTGCAAGTGGCGTAGCAGCCCATGGGTCTTAATAGATCCAACCCTGCAGACCGGTACCGGAACCGAGTCTCCAGATGCCCGAAACCGGCACCGAACCAGTACCGGTAATACCGGTAGACTCAAAGAGTCCCTGCCCGGACCGGTATAAATCGGAGCTGGACCGAACCGGTTTTCCAGAATTCAGAAATTTAAAAAAAAAAATCAATTTGGGTTAAACCTGCGATTTGGGTTTTCATTTGGGATAAACCCGCGTTTTGGATTTAAAAATTGAAACTTCAAATTTTTATTTTTTTATTTAAAGTTTGATAAAACTTGAACTAAATATTTTTCAAATTT
>JBCEWC010014271.1:0-14491 GCA_038996855.1 Solanum aculeatissimum
TCCTCAGGTCTAAAAGTTGGGGTCCAGGTTTGGATTCTCATCAACTGGCCTTCAATATTCATCTTGGTCTTTGTCCAGACTGTAACATAATCAGTTTCATTGTCCGGGTCAATGTACACATGCCTTGCATTGAAGTGTGCAATTTTGACTCCCCTTAGAAGTTGGGTTTGCACAATGAAATTCTTCCTAATTAGCTCCACTTTGGGCATAGTGCTACATAATTTACCAATCAAGGTATATCAACAACTCTCAGCTAATTTAAGCATATAGTCATCCTTATCATAGATTACTATTGGCAGACCTTGCTTAGATGTGTACTTAGGTTGCACTATCTCTATGTGTCTTTCCTGTTTGGCCATGTTTAATCTCATTTTTGTGGCAAAGGATTGAGCCACTGTATAGGGGGCAGGTTTACCATTTTTTTCTTTCCTTTGTTCTTCTGTGATGCCCAGTATAGGATTTTGAATAGGAGCAGTTTGAAGACTATTACCCTAGGAGTTATTGTGACCCTTCTGTGGAGGCTTATCGAAACTACTAGAGACCTTGGGGAAGGCGTTAAGATTAGCACGACTAAATTTAGATTCCTTGGTAGGAAGTTTGGGGCAGTCTTCTTCCATTCCTAAGTTTCTATTAGTTACCTCATTGACTATCTTACCCAACAATTGAGGTCCTGTACCAGTGAATTCACCCTCCCCTTCCCTAATTAGGGAATCTCCCTGACCGTTAGATACACTAGTCTGAGGCTGAGTTATGATGAGCTTACCTTGTTTTAGCATTGAGGGGTCCAGTCTCCTTTTCCTTTCCTCTGCAACTTCTGTTCCTGGGTTGTAATTAGATGGTCCTGGATTGCTTTGACCCAATTCCTGATGGTGTTGATCCTTCTCATTTTCACTGTGAGTCGTCGTAGTCTGTAAAGTGTATGTATGCATAGACCCCCGAACCTCAGATTCTATGTTAGTCTCTTCTTCATTTCGATTGGGTCTATCATCGTTCAATGCTAACTCTGGTCCAGTTGATAGTTCAGTGTCCGCTACACTTAAACGCTGGGCTTCAGAGTTAGTGGGATTCACATTGTGTTGCTTCTGATGGAGCTGGGTAGTGAGGGCGTTGGCTTTTTGGCTTAAGTCCGGTGGTATGTTTTCGACCGCCGGCGCCTTACGTGTAATTGGTGAGGCTAAAGTAACCGTTAGTTGAGAGAGCCGTTAGAGATAGAAGAGAGAAATATTTTTAGAGAGAGAAGCGGATCTCTTGAAGAGTGTTAGAATGAACGAAAGGGGATTAGGGTTTGATTTAGGGGTGTTAGGAGACCTTAGAAAGGCTAAAAGGGGCATAGATTTTACTAAATTATGAATTAACCATTATTGAAACGGACTAGATCACAGAAAACAAGGCCTCGCAGAGGACACCTAGTGGCCGTGTACTGGCTCGCGGGTCGTGGTCCGGTCCATGGGACCATACTAGGTCCAGAAACCAGCCCTGAGCCTAGGTAGCTCACTAGACCATCCACGGGATCCTTCAAAGACCATGAAGGCTCACACGGACAGTGACGTGGTTCGTGAGGCTATACTTGGTCATGGGTTTGGTCCCAAACCCAAGGGACACACTGGATCAACCCACGGGACCCCCCACGGACCATGAACCATAAAATGGTATATGGTCCTACACTTGGACCCCAATCCGAAACCCTTTTCCAGCATACTACCAAATATGGGCAGTCTAACTGCAAGGGTCATGACTTTCACATCTGAACTCCAAATTGAGTGAAACAAATTGTTTTGGAAAGATAACTCAAAGAGATTCAATGTGATATGTAATATCCCAAACAGTTCATGTTGTACCAAAAGATATTCCCCATCAAAGTCAGTACTTCCTAAATGGCCTAACAACCTTCCACCAAAACAATTCCCTTGAATCCTGCCACTTAAGTACAACCCATGGCTACAAATATTCAACCATGAAAAGTTATACACTAACCTTGACAAACCGTTACGAAGTTTGAAAGTTTTTGGGTTGTTATATCATCTCTCCCTTGGGAACATTCATCCTCGAATGAGCTAAAACTATGGCTTGATGACAATAATCAAACAAGAGACATTTTAACCACAACTCATAATGGATCGTGCATCATTTAAAAGGTCTATCAAAACTCATGTCAAACCATCATTTAAATCATTTTCGTGCTCATGTATGCATGAAATGTCATTAAACTCAAGAATTCAAAGAATTAGGACCATAAAAGGATAGAACCTAGTACCTTAGGCTTGAGTAGATTGGAAAAGATAAGGATATGGCTCCATGATGTCCAACTCTGCTTCCCAC
Organism: Solanum aculeatissimum; assembly: GCA_038996855.1. Taxonomy (NCBI): domain Eukaryota; kingdom Viridiplantae; phylum Streptophyta; class Magnoliopsida; order Solanales; family Solanaceae; genus Solanum; species Solanum aculeatissimum. The sequence goes on from JBCEWC010014271.1 coordinate 2,320, forward strand.
GTTGCACTCTTCACGTCTTGGTTCCTCTAAAGCACTTTGAACAAAGCTATATCCTTTTTGCGAAGCCACTTGACTTTCCTATCAAAAATTTCAACCAACACCTCTTCATAGGTCAAATTCTCCGAAACCGTCACACCCTCCAAAGGTGTTATTGCTTTAGGATCACCAACTATCTTTCTCTACATGGACACATGGAATATCGGACGAACGAAGCTCATGTCCAATGGCAAATTCAACCTATAAGCTATATTGCCAGTCCGCTCCACAATCTCATAAGGTCTGACATATCGGGGGCTCAACTTGCCCTTTTTGCCAAAACGCATGATACCTTTCATGGGGGACACTTTCACATACGCCCAATCACCAACATGAAATTCGAGATCCCTCTTCCAAACATCCGAATAAGACATTTGGAGACTTTGAGACATCTTCAATATCTCCCTAATCAACTTCACCTTACCAATGGCCTCAACAACAAAATCTGGGCCTAACAAGGAAACCTCACCTATTTGAAACCAACCAATCGGGGACCTATATCTCCTACTATAAAAAGCTTCAAATGGAGCCATACCAATACAGCATAAGCATCAAAATCAAATATTTTTAACATACCAGTCACGATGTCTGGGGTTTCCTCCACATCTTGGCGGGCATGAAGAGAACAAAACCTGTTATTACTAGGAGAACCACTAACGGGAGCCTTCGGTTGCACTTGATCACTAGGAGCCACTTGATCCTTCTTTGCATTCTTTGGGAAATTAGAGATCTTGTTATCCAAATTGCCACACACATAGCATGCACCCGTAATTCTCCTACATTCACCCATGTGACTACCACCACATTAACCACAGTGAGAACATCGAGGACCACCCCTAACTTGTGCCTTTGGAGAAGGGACCCTTGGATTAGTAACCTTCACATTCGAACCTTGGCCTTGTTATAATCAGCCAAATCCACCACCACTCTTGGAGTGGAGAACCCACCTTCAAGCCAGACCCTCTTAGCTTTACTCACCCTCTTTTCCTTAAGCTTTTCACCCTCAATTTGCTCAACATAAGTCATGAGTCATGAGCTGTCCATATCTCGAATAAGCATAGCCGTACGATACTCTTTCACAACGAAATCGGAGATACTAGAGATGAATTTGTGCATTCTTGCACAGGGGTTGGATACGAGCATGGGAGCATATTTGGAAAGCATAGTAAATTTTAGAGCATAATCCCTCACAGTCATACCACCGTGTCAAAGATTGATGAACTCGCTCGTTTTGGCTTCTCTAGGCTCAAGACGGAAGAACCGGTCAAGGAAGGACATTTTGAACTCTTCCCACCCAACCTTGACATCAACCATCTTCTCAACTAGCCACTGATTATACCTCACCTGGGCCACATCTTTCAATTAATATGCAGCCAACTCATCCTTCTTCTTAGAACTAACACCCATTATGGTCAACACTTTAGTGGGTTCATCAATGAACCCTGGAGCATCCTCGTCTACTTTTGAGCCAAAGAACTCCGGAGGATTCATCCGAGTGAAATTCCTCTGCCTAGAGGACAGTGTACCAATAGTTACAGGATTAGTCGGCCGGGCTTGGTTAGCCACTGCTTGGGACAACAGAAACACCATATTCCTGAACTCTGCATGAGACACTTGCTCCTCTATCGGTGCTGGAGGGGCTTGTTCCTCAAATTTTGAAGCTTGACGGGGGAAGGGAGCTCTTCTAGGAGGTATGTTCTAAAAGAGCGATAAGAATACCAAGAGTTTAGGAAATTTCATAAATAGTACAAGGCACGACACAAGGGACAATGAAGTGACAAGTTTATAAAATGTCGTCACAGTCTCCCACTCATAGGTATGGCGCACATTACACCCATGAACAAGACTCTACTTGACGAGGTATGTTAGACTACGAGGATCATTTACATACCTAGGGCTCTGATACCATCTTTTTCACGACCTGGAAGTAGGGGTCAAGATGTGACATGGTGAAGGACAACCCGAAAGTCCTCGATCAAGCCATCATAGCATCATTACTCATATTATCAATTCAAAAGCGTGGAAAAATAAACACATAACACATAATTCTAGGGGAATTGGGGCTTTGGACTCAAGATATGGGGATATTTCTAGGAATGGGTTGAACATTAATCTCATAGCACATAACAAGTATTTCTATGGACGGGTAAGTAGGACATAAGTTATGAAGGCATACCGGGTTAGGGGACTTCCCACACAAGCACATTCTCAACATTCACAAGCCAATAAACATAATCATAAGCATAATCGGAACATCATTTACATAAGCATATCGCAATAGTCATTATATCCCAATAAAACATAATACAAGGTGCAAGAGTTTTAGTGTGTCCAACATAGCCTTTACATAAGATAGAGCGGGGCCTCAACAAGTTTGAGGCTCACCCTTAATAGATAAAGTAAATGAATAAACAATACAAGGAAGATAGAAATTAACTATTGCCCTAGAACAAAATGGCTCACCACAAGATAATAGCTTCAAGGATATCGCTCGTCGTCCAATGGCAGATAGAAGTCGTCACCGGTCCCTACAAGGTTAGAACATATAGTTAAAGAGTATGGGTTAGCACAAAATTTGTACTAATTATGTGAGCATGCAATGCATATGACAATATAGTATGACCAAATGAGATGACAAGGGGAGAAGTGATACGAAAGGAATGCTCATAGCCAAAAGAGGAGTATATCATAACAATATGCCATGCCATGATGCATGAAGTGCAACCTAAGATCATATCATAGTGGGGATGTGACCTCAACCGACAACAGAGGGAAATCGAGCGAGCTACTACTTCTATTCGGAATACTTGCCAGGAAGATCCCTATTCAACCCTTCAACAAGGGGATATATAACAAGTCAATCCCATCTAGGGAGATATCCCATGTTGGAACATGGTTTAACGGAAATGAGTATGGACCCTTCAAGATAGTCCACCCCAACACCAATCCCTCGGTACTAAGCCTCATCCTACGGGAATAGATATATATATCCATGCAAGATTTTCAAAATGGAGAGTTGATACTCTTTTTAAAAACTATGCATCATTAGACAAACCAAAACATGATCAAATCCATATCCATACTTAGGCTAAAAATCCAACAGGAATTTCCATAACCATATCTATATCAATGCAATAAGAGTAGCTCATCAATATAGCTTATCATATCAATCCTTCATAACATATCAATATGGTGCAAGCACCCATAATGGTCAAAGATCCATAACAAGAGACTATGTGATCATAAGCCTTAACAAATCATATCATAACAAGAGGGCCATGCCCTTAAGAAGAATTTCATCATAACCATTCTTCAATGCATATGCCATGAATGAGAAATCAAGTGCATGGGTAATGCATACTCAAACCTTAAACCATAATTCCATAGATAATTCAACTTAATTGATGAAAAGGTTCCAAATCAAAACATAGTGAACTTTACCCATGCATATGAAACCATTAAAGAGACATGCACATAATCCTTCAAGAATTTCCATGCATTTCATAAAATTAAAACTTAAATCATTCTTAAATCACCTAATTTCTACAGCCCACAACTCAATGCAATGAAATACATCAAAACATAAAGAACTCATAATTAAAGAAAACTTAAATTCATAATTTAAAAAGAAGAGTTCTTGGGTCTTCATAGATGAAAGGTAATTCATGAATTAAACCCACATACCTAGAGATTAGCTCAGAGAATTGAATGGATTTCCAAGAAAGATGATTTTTCCCAAATTTCTTCAAGCCTTCATCAATGGAGGTCAAAAGGATGGAGAGAATTTTGGTGAGGATTGAAGAGTGTTACAATGAACAAAACGGGATTAGGTTTCGATTTAGGGGTGTTAGGAGACCTTAGAAAGGCTAAAAGGGGCATAGGATTTAACAAAATTACGAATTAACCATTAATAAAATGGACCAGGTCACAAAAAATAGGGCCTCACATAGGACACCTAGTGGCCGTGTACTGGCTCATGGGTCGTGGTCCTTTATATGGGACCAGACTTTTTCCAGGAACGAGCCCTGAGCTTAGGCAGCTCACGGACCAACCCAAGGGACCCTTCAAGGACCGTTGAAAGCTCACACGGACCGTAAAGTGGTTTGTGAGGCTACAATTGGTCCAGGTATTGATCCCAACCCCAAGGGACACACTAGATCAACCCAAGGGACCCCCCCAAAGACCTTGAATCACCAAACGGTACGTGGTCCCATACTTGGACACCAATCCGGAACCTTATTATAGCATATTTCCAATTATGGCCCGTCTCACTGCAAGGGCCATAACTTTCACAACCAAACTTCAAATTGAGTGAAACCAGTTGAGTTGCGAAGATAACTCAAAGAGCTTCAATTTTATATATAGTATCCCGCACAGTTCATCTTGTACTAAAGTATATGCCCTCTCAAAATCAGTGTTGCCTAAACAACTTTACAACCTTCCACTAAAATAATTCCCTTGAATCCGGCCACTTAAGTACAACCCATGGCTACAAAAATTTAACCATGAAAAGTTCAACACTAACGTTGACTAACCATTATGAAGTTAAATTTTTTTTGGGTCGTTACAATTCTTTAGCTTGCCTTCAATGGAGGTGGAGCGAAAATTAAGAGAGTACTTTGAAGTGATTCAAGGGATTGAATGAATTAGGAGTGATTAGGATTCAATTCAGGGGTTTTAGGAATGTTTAAAAGACTAAAACAGTTGTAGGACTAATTAAAATTAAAATTTAATCATTAATTAAAAGAAAAGAAAAACTGAAACAGGCACTGACGGGGACAACATCACGGTCCGTGTAGAGGCTCACGGGCCGTGAACTCGAACGTGAAGTCATACTTAGCTCGTGCCTTGGTTTGAATTCTTGGGAAATTTCTGGACCACTTCACGGATGCCCTCACAAGCCGTGAGGCATCACACGGGCCGTGAAGTGGTTCGTGGAGCCTTACTTGGCTCGGGGCCTTGGTCCAACATCTAGCACACACTATGGATCACCCCACGGAAAGGCTCACGGGCCGTTAACCCCCTCATGGTCTGTGGTCCTTCCTTGAGGCCTTGCCTTAGCCAACACTGTCTTTCCCTTCTTCATAACATTTCCGTGCATAGGCAGTCCTACCGTAATGGCCAGAATATTCACCTCCTAACTCTGAATTGAGTGAGACCAATTGAGTTGTGAAGATAACTCGAAGAACTTCACTTTCATAAGTTGTGGCCCATACAGTTCATCTTGTAACAAGAGATATGGCCATTCAAAGTCATCCCTGCCACATGACCTCGTGTAAAACCAAAGCAACACGATTCTTTCGAGCATGGCCACATAAGTACGACTCATGATGGTCACTAGCCAACCAAAACATGTTCAAAATAGACCTTGATCAACCACTACGAAGTTCAAAAATATTTGGGTCGTTATATCATCTCCCCCTTGGGAACATTCGTCCTTGAATGAGCTAGACCACTACTTGAAGAATTCAATCAAGCAAGAAAAATTATCAACACAACTCATAATGTACCATGCATTATTTTCAAAAACCATTAAAAAGTCATGTCAAAGCATTGTTCAAAGCATTTTCATGCTTCATGTATATATGCAATGTCATGAAACTCAAGAATTAAAGAATTAGGACCATTAGAAAAGATAGATCCAGTACCTTAGGTTTGAGTATATTGGAAAAGATAAGGGTATTGCTTCATCATATCTGACTCCACTTCCCATGTATCACTCTCCACTTGTTGGTTTCTCCAAAGTACCTTGACTTAAACTACCCCCTTGTTGTGAAATCGCTTGACTTGCCTATCCAAGAACTCAACGGGCACCTCTACATAAGTCCAATTCTCCTCGACTGTCACACCCTCAAAAGGTGGAATTGCCTTAGGGTCACTAATATATTTCTTCAACATCAAAACATGGAACAGTGGACGAATGAAACTCATCTCTATAGGATAATCTACCCTATAACCCAAATTGCTAATTTGATCAACCACATCATATGGTCCGACGTACAGAGGGCTCAACTTGCCCTTTTTGCCAAAACGTATGATGCCTTTCATAGGAGATACCTTCAAATAAATCCAATCACCCTTATGAAATTCGAGGTCTCTTTTTCTAACATCTAAATAGGACTTTTGGTGATTTTGAGCCATCCTCAACCCCTCCATAATTAACTTCACCTTTTCCATGGCCTTAATAACCAAGTCTGAGCCCAACATTGCCGCCTTACCTATTTCAAACCATCCCACCGGGGATCTACACCTCCTACCTTACAAAACTTTAAATGGAGCCATACCAATGCTAGCGTGGAAACTGTTGTTGCAGGAAAATTCGATAAGTGGTAGATGAATATCCCAATTTCCCTTGAAATCCAACACACAAGCCCTTAACATGTCTTCCAAGGTTTGAATTGTCCTCTTGGCTTGTCCATCAGTTTGGGGATGGAAAGCGGTGCTCAATTTGATCCTAGTGCCAAGCCCGCTTTGAAATGATTTCAAAAAGTGAGAAGTAAATTGAATACCACGATCTGATATGATTGACCTCGGTGTACCATGTAACCTTACCAACTCTCGTAAATATATCTTAGCATACTCTTTGGCCTTATAAGTAGTCTTGACTGGTAAGAAGTAAGTTAACTTAGTCATTCAGTCAACAACCACCTATATTGAGTCAAACTATTTACGAGTACGGGGTAACCCAACCACAAAGTCCATATTCACATCTTCCCATATTCAAGTAGGAATTTTAATATCTTGGGCCAACACACGGAGCCTTTGATGTTCAACCTTCACCTGTTGGAAATTCGGATATATCGACACGAACTTGGCTATTTCCTTCTTCATGCCATGCCACCAATACACTTCCCTAAGGTCCTGATGCATCTTAGTAGACCCTGGGTGAATAGAATATTGGGAATTATGAGCTTCACTCATGATAACCTCCCTTAGGAGTCAACATTAGGAACACATAATCGGTTTTGATACCGTAGCACACCATCTCCCCCTCGAGAGAAAACCTCAATTTTCCATTTGGCAACAAACTTCTTTAACTCAATCAAGGAAGGGTCTAGATCTTGCTTTTCCTTAACACCAAACACCACAAAAATACTCGGATCTACTTTGAATAAGACTACCACCATCTTCTGTGTCGGTCATCCGAACACCTAATCTAGGAAAATGATGCACATCCCTTACTATCTTCTTTTTCCCTTCATCCACATGTGACACAATCCCTATAGATATCCTACTAAGGGCATCTACCATGACAATCACCTTGCCAGGATGATAAAGGACACTCATGTCATAATCCTTGAGAAGTTCCAACCATCTCCGTTATCTCAAGTTAAGATCCCTTTAGGTGAACACATATTGCAAGCTCTTGTGATCGGTGAACACATCCACATGAACCCCATATAGATAATGTCTCCAAATCTTTAGAGAAAACACCACCGCCGCCAACTCGAGATCATGGGTCGAATACTTTTGCTCATGCACCTTCAATTGCCGAGACGCATAAGCTATCACCTTACGATGCTGCATAAGTACACATCCCAATCCAATCAACGAACCATCATAATACACCACAAACCCATCTAACCCATTGGGAAAGGTCAAAATAGGAGCCGATCCTTCAAAGTCTGAAAAATGTTTCTCACACTCACTTGACCGTACAAACTTAACCTTCTTCTGGGTAAACTTAGTCAACGGGGATACAATGGAAGAAAACCCTTCGACAAATCTCTGATAGTAATCGGCCAACCCAAGGAATCTTTGAATATCCAAAGGGATCGACAGTGTAGGCCAATCTTTCACCGCTTCGGTCTTCTTAGGATCAACCTTAATACTATCACCGGATACCACATGACAAAGGAATGCAACTTCTCCAAAAAAACTCACACTTGCTAAACATGGCAAACAAGTGGTTCTCCCTCAAGGTTTGAAGCACCAACCTCAAGTGATCCATATGCTCCCGCTCACTTCAAAAGTAAATCAGAATGTCATCATTGAACACTGTCATAAAACTATCAAGGAATAGCTTGAACACCCAATTCATGAGATCCATCAATACCGTTGAAGCATTGGTCAAACCAAACGACATCACCACAAATTCAAAATGCCCATAAGGAGTCAAGAAAGCAACTTTGGAATATAACACTCCCTTACCTTCAACTGATAGTAACCCAAATGAAGATCTATTTTAGAGAAATGAGTAGCTCCTTGAAGTTGATCAAATAAATCACTAATTTTAGGAAATGGGTGTCTATTATTGACGGCCAGCTTATTCAACTATCGGTAATCAGTACACATTCAGAGCAAACTATCCTTCTTCCTCTCAAACAATACGGGAGCACCCAATGATGAAATACTTGGTCTAATGTACCCCTTTTCCAACAAGTCCTTCATTTAACCCTTCAGCTCTTTTAGTTCTGCGGGAGTCATACGGTAAGGGGGAATGGAAATAGGTTAAGTATCCGGAAGGATATCTATGCCAAAATCTTCTTTTCTATCGGGAGAAATTTTGGGCAAGTCTTCAAGAAGCACATTAGGAAATTTATTAACCACCAAAACTGATTCAAGCGTAGGTAACTCACCCTCCACGTATCTAACCCTTAAATATGATAGATGTGCCCTTTGCAAATCATTCTCCGAGATTTGAAGTTGGAAATAAACTAACCCCTAACCGCAGAATCACTACCCTTCCATTCCAATACAGGCTCATTAGGAACATGGAATTTAACTCGCCTAGTTTTATAATCAACTGAGGCATATGAGGCATGCAACCAATCCATCCCAAGAATAACATCAAAGTCATACATCTCAAGCTCTACAAGATCACCGGCAAAAACTTTATGCAAACCAGATATAGGACAACCCCAATACACTTTCTGGGCAATGATAGACTCACCCATAGGAGTATACACTGAATAAGGTTCCCTTAAAGTTTCAGGACTCAAACCAAATTTAATAGCCAATAGATGAGTCACAAAAGATAAATTTACACCCGGGTCAAGTAAAGCATAAGCATCAAAAGCAAGGACTTTGAACATACTAGTCACGACGTTCGTAGCCTCATCTACCTCGTACTGGTAAAGAAGAGTATAAAACCTATTATTTTTGGAAGCACCATCAACCTGGGCCTTCGGCTTCCCTTGACCATCTAGAGCCACTTGATCCCTCTTGGTGTTCTTTGGACATTTGGAAATCTTGTGATTCATACTTCCACATCCATAGCAAGAACCCGAAGCCTTCCTACACTCACCCAAATTATTTCCCCCATACTGGCCACAATGGGGAGCTCGTGCACCTCCCCAACTTGTGCCTTAGAGGGAGGCACTCTTGGATTAACAAGATTTATGTTCGAACCTTGGCCTATTGGAATGGACCAAATCTGCTACCACTCATAGAGTTAGAGAATCCACCATCAAACGTGGCCCTTTTCGATTCGTACACCCTCTTATCCTTGAGCTTCTCACCCTCAATCTGTTTAGCATAAGTTATAAGCCTCGAGATATCCATGTCCTGAATAAATATGGGAGTACGACACTCTTTCACAACCAAGTCAAAGACACCAAAAATGAATTTGTAAATCCTTGAACGAGGATCAGTTACAAACATGGGAGAAAACTTTGAGAGCTTGGTGAACTTGAGGGAATAATCTCTCACAGATATGCTACTTTGCCCGAGATTGATAAATTTAGTCATCTTGGCTTCTCGAAGTTAAAGGGGAGAGAAATGGTCCAGAAATTCCATCTTGAACTCCTCCCAACCAACCTTAACATCTACCATTCTTTTTACCTACCACTAATTGTATCAAACTTAAGCTACATCCTTCAATTTATATGCAGCCAACTCAGCGTTTTCCTCAGAATTGATTCATATAATAGTTAGAACCTTCGCGAGCTCATCAATGAACTCTGTGGCATCCTCGTTGACCCTTGAACGCAAAAATTCTAGAGGGTTCATCCGGGTGAAGTCTCTCACCCTAGAAGTTGGACTGCCACCATTCATCGGATTAGTTGGGATAACGACCCAAAATAGTTTAAACTTTTTATTAATGGATCAAGGTCTGTTTTGAACTTGTTATTATTGTGTATTGATGACCATGAGTTCTATTTAAGTGTCCGTATTTAAAGGGATCATGTTGGGAGAGTTTTGAATAAAACCGTGTAGGAGAACTGACTTTGAATGGCTATAAGTCTTTGCATAGTGTTAACTGTATCAGATATGACCTATTAAAATGAAGATATTCGAGTTATCTTTGCAAAATAATTAGTTTCACTCAAAATGAAGTTTGTATGTGAAAGTTATGATCATTTCGGTGGAACTGCCCGTGGCCAAAGGTGTTATGGAAAAGGAGAGCCTAAGTGGCCAAGGAAGGGCCATATGAGAGGGGCCACGAGCTGTATGGATGCTCATGACCCGTGAAAGGTGTAACAAACTGGAAATTTTCAAATTCTTCTTATGGTTGGCATTATATGATGTACTACAAGCCATGGCTGAGTTTTGGTAGCCACGGGTTGAGTTTAAGTGGCCAAATGCAAATTGGGCTAGTTAGTGGCCTAGAGGGACAATTTTGGAAGTGTACTTTAAATAGTAATAACTTTTGTTGTGGGATGAGCTACCACATATCAAATTGAAGATCTTTGAGTTCTCTTTGCAACACACATAGTTTCACTCAATTTGGAGTTCGGATGAGGGAGATATGGCCCAAACAGGGAGAATGTCTAAATTTCGGAAGTCATTGGACATAGGCTCAGAAAAATGGCCAAGGACTTTGGCACGGACCGTGAAACATTGCACGATCCATCTAGTGCCTCGTCAGGTGTTCCAGTGAGCTAGGGGTGTCCTGGAACCACCCTAAGCCAAGTCTATGTCAACGGAACCTTAGACGGTCCGTTTGACACCAAACAGCTCGTGTATTTTCTTCGTGGAGTGAGGTAGTAGCTTGGCCAAGCCAAGGCTGAGGTTTTTGAGGCTAAGTATGGTGAGACGAGACCTTACACGACCAGTTACACCTTGAACGGACCGTCAATGCTTTGTGAAGTATAACAGAAAGTCCTCTGAAAGTTCGCGTTGGAAAATTTTGCTAAGGGAGGCTTGACGGCAGGGTGGACATACCGTTCACCAGTAAACGACACTGTAGCTGCAGTTTGACATTCCTTAGTTCCAAAAAGTTACATTTTATTAATGGTATTTTCGTGATTTAACATTTCCTTAGGCCCCATTTTGGTCCCCTAAGGTCTTCTAAACCCCCTAAAACATTCCCTAAACCCTCATTCATCCATTCAAAATCTCCTATACCCTCTCTCAAGATCCTAAGACTCTCTTGGCCTCTATTGAAGCTAGCTTGTAGAATTTCGGGAAGAAGACTTGATTAAGTTTGATCTTGTTGGTTGTTTGCTTGGATTAAGGTATGTGGGACTTGATTCAAGGGTACCATCCATTCGTACCCGGTATGGTCACTTTGAATTTGTGGATATGTCTTTCGGTTTGACTAATGCCCCGACGGTGTTTATGGATCTTATGAATAGAGTGTTCAAGCCTTATCTTAATAGTTTTGTTGTGGTGTTTATTGATAATATCTTGATTTACTCCCGTAGTGAGCAAGAGTATGTGAATTATTTGAGATTGGCACTTCAAACTTTGACGGAAAGGAAGTTGTATGCAAAATTTAACAAATATGAGTTTTAGTTGTGTGAGGTTGCTTTCCTTTGTTATGTGGTGTCCGGTGATGGCATCAAGGTTGATCCTAAGAAAACCTAGGCGTTAAAGGATTGGCCTAGGCCTTTAACACCTTCAGATATTCATAGTTTTCTTGGGTTAGCCAGTTACTATAGAAGGTTTGTTGAAGGGTTTTCGTCGATAGCATCTCCGTTGAGAAAGTTAACTCAAAAGAAGGCCAAATTTGTGTGGTCTAATTAGTGTGAGAAGAGTTTCCAAACTTTGAAAGACCAACTTACTTTGCCTCCGTTTTTGACCTTGCCAAATGGTTTGGATGGGTTTGTGGTTTATTGTGATGCCTTCCGTATTGGTTTGGGTTATGTGCTCATGCAACACGGTAAGGTGATAGCCTATGCTTCCCGACAATTGAAAGTGCATGAAAGAAATTATCCGAATCATGATCTTGAATTAGCGGCGGTGGTGTTTG
>JBCEWC010014272.1:4326-14490 GCA_038996855.1 Solanum aculeatissimum
TCTGTAAATCTCAACATCAAATACAACCGAGCTCTAGTAAGCTCTCACTGGGATTCAATCTCAACCTAATTGGGTTAGTTAGTAGATTATAATTTTAAAAAACTCAATTTCTGTAAATCTCAACATCAAATACAACCGAGCTCTAGTAAGCTCTCACTGGGATTCAATCTCAACCTAATTGGGTTACTGCATTTTGGATTGACCGCTTCAATCCCGCAAAAGGGTGTAGTTTGGGCGACATCACCAACAGCCATCCATCCCGAGTCCCAACCCCCTAAGTCATTATGAAAAGATTATTGTAATTTTAGAGATGGATTAAAAAGGACAGGCAAGCAAATATATTTTTGCATAGCAGTATAATAAGCTATTTTCCTTCGAAATACTAGTTATAGCTCCTAAGCAGGCAAAAAGTAGATCAACGGCAGCAGTTTGGTTATAGCTTAAGAAATAAAGATAATGCACATTGTTGGTTAATAGCAAGGAGTAATGAGTCAATTCAGCACTCTATTGAATCAGGCACTTCAGTTCAGTGAAAATTACCTGCTGTATGATGTAATCTGCTTGTTGTTTGGCATAGTAAAGTTCTGATGGATGAAGCTTTCCAATTATAGGTAGCAATTCAGCTTCTGACAAATATCTGCATAAAATCAAATTCAAGGGTTTGTTGATCAATTTACTCAAAACAATTACTAAAAGAGATGTCTAGTTTCTTACCCATCCCTATCTTTATCAAGCTCAGCAAACAACTTTCTAGCCGGAGACTCTTGTGAATCGTCAGAATGATAAGAAGTATCATGACTCTCTTCGTCATAGTTTCTCACCAAGTCAAACAGCCCGTGAAAGAACTCATTGAAATTAACCTTACCATCATTGTCACTATCTCTCTCCCTGAAATTAAAAGGAGAGCAAAACAAGAAATCAATTATTATAAACAGAGTTCACCTAGGAAAGACATTCACTACGGAAAATTATTTCTAAACCAAGTTCATTGACAAAACCAAACATTAGTAAATACAAAATTGAAGGCATAAAACAATGGGAAACTCAAAATTAGTAGAAACTCCAGTAATATACCAGACCTACATTTTAATGCACATATACGAATGGAATATTTATCCTATAAGCTATACTTATATGATACTGTTCTTAAGAAGGGTCACGAGCTTGTCTATGGTGAATGTTGAAAGCTTTAGATTATTGGTACAGGATTGTTATTTCTTTAAGCTGGAGCTGCTAAAGTCATTGTTTACAATTCTTTTTGTTTCTTTCTTTTTTCTGCTTCAGAGTTGCACATAATCTGCTAATACTGGAAGCCGTATTTTTCTTTAGCATCCTTTCATTTTGCTCTAAGTGTTGAAGAATCCACTTCGATGTTACATGATTAGGTTCACAAACCACTTAAAAGATCAAAGTTTTCTGCATTTAGATGAGTTTATATAGTTTTCTGATCTAATTCTATTGCTATTTGACTTCTTGCACTCGAAAGGAAGAGAACAAAAAAGTAAAGGAAAAATGGAATTGTGTTGTATCTTTTTATTTTTGGTGTAATGCCTTCAATCTAGTCTTGAAGCAAGGAACCAATCGTCATGCTTAACATACAGATTAATGTATATATAGAGGATGCAGAAAGATCCTGTAGATCTATTAGGAGCCTTGTAATCTGTTAATTTTTTCCTAGTTTAACACATCCTGATTCACAAATGGTCACTCCACTTAGGGTAGTTCATTAGATCCTCAACTTTGTTTCATAACCAAAAAGTCACCTAACTCAGGGTAGCTCACTTAAAAAATTACTCAACTTTGTTTTATAACCAAAAAGCCGACTATTGTTGTTTCACCTAGAAAGTCACCTAACCAATTTTAATGATTTTTTCATTAAATTTTGTTGAAATGAAATTTTCATTTTAAGCTAAAATTTTAAGAAACAATAAGATACCCATTTTATTGACCCACCTCACTTAATCCGACATGCTATAATATATGGTCAAATATGATTTACCCATACCCTTTTATTTTAGAGAATTTTGCGTGACAACTCATTTCCTAAAAGTTATTTGCATTAATAATCTGAACTTTCTAAACATTTTAAAAACAACACATCATACAATAAATATAATTAATAATTTATATACATGAATAATGTCCAAAAAGAACAAGGATCAGTTCTTTATAATTATTTATTAATTACCTCCCCTTATCTCTCATCCATAAATAATGAATAAATTTTAGTTGTTACTCCCTCCGTCCCATTTTATGTGGCACTATTTGACTTGAGATGGTGTTTAAGAAAAAGAGAAAGATTTTTGAAACTTATGGTCCAAAAAAATCTTTAGATATTTGTGTGGTTGTAAATTATTTCATCAAGGATAAAAGAGACATTTTAAAGTTGAATTATTTGTAGTCATAGTAACTTAACATTCTTTTTGGGATGGATTAAAAAGAAAAAAGTGCCACATAAAATGGGACGGAGTAAGTAATATTTCTGTCTCTCTCATTAAAGGATCGAATACTAAAATATCTTCTTCATTTTTTCTCAAAGAGCATATTTTGATTTTATTATTAATGGTATGAATTATGACTGTAATTTATTATGTGCAACACATTGCCACCCACCCCCACCCCCCCCACACACACCTTAAAAGTTTAGCTTAAATAAAATTCATTTCAACAAATTTAATGAAAAACAATTAAAATTGATTGGGTGACTTTCTAGGTGAAATATAGGGGTGGCAATTGGGCGGGTTTTGGGTCAAAATTGAGCAGGTTATAATGGGTCACGACAATAAATGGGTCAAGACCCAACCCAACCCAAATTTGCTCGAGTCAAAATGAGTTGGGTCAAAACGGATTATAGAGCGGGTCAAAGACCCAACCCGACCCAAGTTTTACTTATTTTATTTGTTCTTTTTCAATATTTTAGTACTAAATTAAGTTATATTTTTCTTTATATATATACAACATATCAAATTAAAAAAATGTTACACAAATATTTTAACAAGAGCTCTCTCGAGTCAATTCAGATTGCATATCAACCCAATTCTAATTGGGTTGAAATGGGTTGGGTGAAGATGAGTTGAGCTAGTAATCCCCCCCCCCCCAAAACTTCAACGAGTTGGGAGGGTTGAACGGGTTGGGCTTAATTTTGCCATCCCTAGTGAAATACCAATAGTTGAAAGACTTTTGGATTATAAAACAAAGTTGAGTGACTCTTTATTGCCCTTTGACTTCCAAACCAGAAAGGAAAGAGAAGAAGAGAAAAGGATAGAGAACAAAAAAAAGAAAGAAAAAGTAATGGAAAATTAGAATTGTATTATATCTTTTTTATTTTTTGGGTAAGAACAATGAATAGAGGATGCATAAGATCTTGTAGATCTATTAGGGACCTTGTAATCTATTAATTTTTCTTAGTTTAATACTTCCTACTTTTTTGATGTTTAGAAAATGGATCTCAGGCCCAACTCAACTCCACAAAAGCTAGTTCAAGAGGTATGGATTATCCCATCCTTTAGCCGATGTAGGAACTCAACAACAACAAGAAGCCCCACCCCCAACCCCACCCCACCTCCATTTCTTCCAACTGGAGCATGAACTATATATATAGGGGGCCAACATTGGTGAAATAAAAAATTGGAAAGGGTTTGGCTCTGATACACAAGAACTAGAAGAGAAAATAAGAGAGAACACAACTTGATTATTCCCTCAAGCTATTGGGATTTAAATAACTATGCTTACATGTCCTAAAAGGGAAAAAAAATCAATACCTAATCACAATATGAGTAAATTAAGCTACTTGCTTTAGTTACACATTCTAGAATATTTACATGGATTTTAACAGAGGTCTCAAGCATATCCTTAATATTGAGGAATATAACAATACAAGATCTCAAAAAGTACAAGGAAAAAAGGAACAAGTGCAGCAATCAAGCATTTCACGATGTAGGAAAGGGATTTGAACTATTAGATAGAATTAAATATAATAATTTGGAGATTATCTTGATTCAGAAACAAAATATTTGCTTAGGTTATCACCAAAACCATATTCATTATACTCGAAGTGGAATGCAGAGAATAGGGGTGTCAAAAAATATGAAAACCCGACCGAACTGAACCATATCGAATCGATTTATAGAATATTTTCAATATAACCATGGACTTTTATATAAACTTATAATTGTCGCTAATAACTAGGGTGTTGTTTTTAA
The DNA here is from genome assembly GCA_038996855.1 of Solanum aculeatissimum. Lineage (NCBI taxonomy): Eukaryota > Viridiplantae > Streptophyta > Magnoliopsida > Solanales > Solanaceae > Solanum > Solanum aculeatissimum. Next base: position 8,529 of record JBCEWC010014272.1, read on the forward strand.
TTTATATAGAAATTAGAAAAAAATCCCGAACTGAACCAAATAGCCTTACATATATGCACTCTATTTTATATATTACCAAATATATTTTATAAATTATTTTTCAAGTCATTGGACTTTGGAGTAACTGAGATAAAGTTGTTGTCAGGTAACCAAGAGGTGACGAGTTCAAGCCTTGAAAACAGCATCTAGTAGAAATGCAAGGTACGGCTGCGTACAAGAGACCCTTGTGGTCGGGTCCTTCCCCAGACCCAGCGCATAGCGGGAGCTCTAGTGCACCGGGTTTGCCCTTTGTTCGACTTTGGGCTTTTAATTGATTAGATTAGTTGTAACTTTTTACAGAAAACAAACATTAGACCCACACATTCATACCCAATTACCTCATATTAATATAAGAATATTGATATACCAAATAATTTATTTGCAGCTAAACATCAAAATGGCAAAACCTAAAACACTAAACAGCAGATACGACATACTAGATACAACCATATTATATCATGGTTTTCTTAGGCTGTGAATGCCACATGCAATTTACACTCTTCCACCCCCTCTCAACTGACATAGTAACCAACAATGTGCTGAGTGCAGGTGCAGCAGTCCCTTATTTTGTTATGTTCCAAATAAACGTTTGGTTAAGAAAGTTGCAGTCTAGTATCAAAATGTTGGAACATGTTGATATCAAATATGTTGGTTCCACTATGAAGATTAGCTATCCCGACATACCAGCATTTGATTACCACCAAAAACAGGATAAAGAAAACTAGGCCGCTGGTGATCTAAAGATGACTATTCCTAATATCAAAATGGTCAGATCAGTTGAATTGTTTCACTTTTTTTTTTTTTTGACAAGGTCAAATTTTATTAATGAAGTACCAAGATGTATCGAAAAGTACAAAAACCAACAGCATCAGAAACGTCAGCAGATCAAGTAATCCCTCCTAGCAAGCTTAAGAGATCCATGTACTGATCCAGGCCATATACCCGACTGCTAGAGGTCTTAATTCTAGTAACCTGTATCCTTTTTCCTTCAAAGCAAGCCTTGTTTCTTTCCAACCATATAGTCCGAAAAATGCATATGGGAGTGGTTCTCCAAATCTGTTTCAGGTTTCTAGACATCCTTTGACTTTACCAGCAATCCGTTGTACTCTTAATAGTCAAACGCATAAGAAGCACCACTTACATTAAAAGCAACTCCCAGCAGTCTTGAGAAACTTTGCAATGCACAAACAGAAATTCCGCTGTTTCCTGGTCTTCTTCACACAAATAGCATCTATTACTTAAAGCAAAACCCCTTCTCTATAAATGAGTCAAACAGGCCTCCCAAGTGACGATCCATCCAAGGGAGGCAGCTTTACCAGGAGCTTTAGACTTCCAGATGATCTTTCAAGGCCAATTATATGTTCCCTGACCATTCCGCTGTAAAAACAATTTGTAACACTCACTAACAGAGAACATTTTATCCTTGCTCACCCACATCAAGCCATCATCCTTGTTTTGATCAATTTAAATAGGATCCAACTACTGAGTAAGTTGACAGAAAGTTTCCAGTTCTCAATCATTTAGGTTTCTTCTGAATTCTAGATTCCACACAGAAATGGAATGAAACTCGGAAACATATCCATCCTAAGGCACAGAACATCTGATTACATCTGGTTAACTGCTTCCCAAATCTGCATTGCCATATTAGAAATCTGTCTAAAATTTAATCATGTCTCCGTTACCCACATCTAATCTAGTATACTATAAAAACTAATCATACATCCCCACCAATGCCTTCCTAAGAATGCCATGTTGCTCTCAATTGTGAAGGGTATTGCTTCCAACCATCCTTCTTGCCATAAATAGCATTTATTAGCTTTTCCCAGATTTCATCACCTCTCCTATTATATCTCTGCAGCCTTTGAAATAATAAAATCTTGTTTTCCAATTCCTCACTCCTAATCCTCCCTCTAATTTTTCATTTGTAACCCTTGTTTCACTTGATATGACATCTTCTAGATGTTCATAAATATCATTCTGATTAAATTTCCCAGGCAGCAAGAAAAATCACGACAACCAAAAAAAGAGCAAATGAAAAGAAGATTTGATGGTAGGTACAATAAATAGCAATTGACGCATTAAAAACAGCTAAAAGAAGACCTTTACACTGGAGGGACAAAAGCTGAAAAATGAATAAATCTTAAGTTAAGAAAAATGTTAAAGAAGCAAATCTACTTAACCTTATTTCCTCTTTGCACAACCAGTGGAGTAGTTTGGGGTTGCTGGTGTCGGCGGGATGTAGAAAGCTAAGAAATCACAATAAAGAAAGAAGTTACTGGATTAGATGACATCATCAAATGAAGTTCACAGACCTATTAAGCGAAGGAGCTAAGGGTAGTACAATGTTCTCCTAGCTTAGCAGTAACTTACTCATTGAACTCAGTAATGTTTAGAAGCCCATCTCCATCTATATCTGACGCATTAAAATGATCTTCTTTCCACCAGCCCATATCATATCCAAAAGAACTATTATCTGTTGCAGCATACCCACATTAAAGTTTGTCACAGAGAAAGGGAAAGATTAAATATATATCGAAACTGCGCAGATATACAGTTCAGGGATTTTCTATATATATATGTGTGTGTGTGTGTGTGTGTGTGTGTGCAGACACTCTTCAGATACTGTGATTGTGGTTAGTTACTAAATTAATGGCTAAAATGGATTACTATAAGCCATGAAACAATCTTAGCCATAGTCACTAGTCAGCATGAAAGACTGATTCAAATTTAAGTAGAACGAGGCTGCATGAAGCAATGTTTTTCAAACAGGGGCCTAAATAGCATTTCAGTGAGAGACTAGGGAAGCAAAATAACAAGCAACTAATTTGCACTCTTGATGTTAAGTCCACGGTCCACCCGTAAAAAATGAAAGGAAATGAACATCATGTCTGCATTACCAAGCTCATAACACATTCAAGAGTCATTCAGAAACCACTTGAAGGACACCGAATCTGAGCAAAGATGGGCAAGATACACAGTAAGACTTTCAAAATATGTCAATCCTCAAGAAGAACTATCATTTGTCTTTCTGAAATATGGAAATTTGCAGAGAGGGGAGCCCAAAAGCAAAGAAAATAACAGAGAAAATATGAGCTAAATCTAGCTCTGCCACAAAGAAGCAAACGAAGAAACCGTTAACAAACTCATTAAACAGAAAAATCTACAAACTTTGCATAGAAAATAAAATTCTTATTAATAAACTTGTTTTTCAAACCTTCTCAAAGGAAATAAATTAGAAATAGTGGAACAAAAGGCTTAAATTTTTTATTTTCTTTGTTAAATGTAGATTGACAACAAGGCACACAGGGATTTCTTTCCAACTTTGTATTTAACTCATGTAAAAAGAACACAAATAAACAGTCTACAAAAAGATAAGCCAACAGGATAAATCTAATCTGTGCACCTATAAATAGTGTCACTGGCCCTTGACACATGTCAGTCCCACGTGCAACCTGATCCTAATGCAATTGAGCTCCCCAACTGTTGGAAGGCTTAAAACAAGTCAAATACAAAGTTGGGAAGAAATTCATGTAAATTGTGCCTTACGTGACCTTCCTAAGTGCTAAAATATTCTAAGTACTAACCAAAACGTGAGAAAAGAAAGAAGGTTGGGACACTGACAGTGGCTGCCGTGCAGTGTCAAACTAAACAAAAACTAACCAACGAACAAAGTTTAAGATAATCCCCACACAGAATGACACACCAAATTACTCTACAACGAAAAGGTAAGCAACCACATGCAAAGATCTGAGCAGAAACCTAACATAAAATCTAGATAGTTTCTTTTATCAATGCAAACAGCAGTAGCACTTGGTGAACATGCACGGGGAAGTATCAAATTTTACAAGCTATTGCTACAAGCTTTAATAAATAGCATCAGATGTAGGGGGAGGTGTTTCTAGGAAGTACCGCAGTAGAGCTACAACTTTCTTGTGCCTTTAAATAAAGGCCATCAACCACAACCAATTGAAGAAAGGCAAAATACTTAGCATTGATAGAACCCTTTCTTCAAACCATTTGGCCAATGATCCTTACACTGCACACATACCCAACCTCACATCCAATTTTATCCTATGAACAAGCTTAATTCATCCCCATCTACTTAACCCAGTCTAAGATAGCTGCAGTGAAGACAAATCAATGAAAGCTACTACCAGCACAAATTTAATAACCTCCTAAGAAAGTAGACTAGAGCTGCTTCCTATTCTTAAAAAAACATGTAAATAGTTAATTAAATACAAACAAGGACGAAATAACATAGTTAAACAAACAGTAATATGATGCTGCAGCTAGAAATGCAACAAGCCAACTTAAAAAGATAGAGTGGCATGAAACAATGCAGGTTATTTAGGGAAAAAAAGAAGTGATGGGGCGACCTGAATTCCGAACCCAACTGGGAGGCTCATACTCAGCGAAAGAGACAAAACCATCATGATTCTTGTCATGAACTTCCATATCTCTGTGAGTCCTATGCAACACCTCCTTCCTGCTCTGCTCCAGATTCCACTCAGTCAACTCATGCTCACTCACGAAACCATCAGATGGATCCACATCAATCTTGGGGAACAACATTACAAGCCTATCAGTGACATTGAACTTGTCTTCATCATTGATATAGTCTTCAGCATCCATAAAATCTTCCCATTCAGGCTGGGATTCTTCACCAGGAGCATGCTCATGTATCAATTCATGATGGTGGGTGCTAATATACTGCTTCTCCCATTCCTTATCCTCACGTTGGCGCTCGATTTTAGCAACTAAAGGATCAAAGGGAATGCGTTCATGGTGGGTACGATGTGGGTCAAAAGTGAAGTTGGAGCGCAATTTGAGTCGGCGATGACCATGGCCATGGCGCTTAGCTTTGTTGGAAGGAGACTGAGAGATGAGGAGTAGAAGGAGCACAGCAATTGTGATGTAGATAATCACTGAAGCTTTCCCCATTTCCTCATCCAAATATGAACAAGATTCAACAAAGAAAAGACTTTGGTACAACACACTTCGGACGAGATCTTCACCTACGGTTAGTTGACGAATTGGACTGAGGAATGTGAAAGTGATTAGGACTCACTCCTCTCTAATTCAATTCAATCTTTGGATGTGCTTTCAGTAATAATGTGTACTATATATTTTGTCAAAAAAATAGATAGATCTAAAAAAGGGAAGACGTGGCACGGCTACAAGGAAATCGACATATTTGTTACCAATCAATTCGTGCGATGTCAAACTGGATCCCGCTACGTATTCCTCGTCTTTTGCTCTTTTATGTTTTGGTGCAAAGGCCCACTCCAAAATAAAGGGTAAAAAAGTGACTATACATTTTTGTATAACTTACACTAGTAAATTTCAATTTGTTTCTATTTTTTAAAAATTTATCAAAAATTTCTTTAAAAAATTACTTGTTGATACATGCTAATTGTAGTTACTCTCTCTTCCATAAATTAAGTTATTTAATGTCATTCAAATTCTATCCATAAAAAACCTAACAGATTCCTTAAAAAAAAAAGATAAATTTTGAACCATAAACTAAGCTAATTAATGTCAATAAATCTATTTTTCATTAAATTCCTTTAGAAAAACAAATTCAAATTTTGATTGAATTCCTTTTCTATTTTCGTGGTTGATGCTACTAGAGAAATCATCATTTGGTTAGTTCCATGTCTTCTTAGTTCTGTTTGGTTAGTTCCGTTTTCAAAAGAACAGAGAAGAGAAGGTTTGAATAAATTAATTTTGTTGCGTCATTCTGAAATCTGGGAATTCGAGTCTTTGATAGTGTGAATGAAAAATTCTTCTTCAGGTATCAATTACCCAGATCAAGCACCTAATTTTAAGTATCAAGATCTTCTAGAAAAAAAAAACATAAAACTTATGTCAGGTATCAATTATCAGTAGTTTGATAAGCACAAACACTCCTTAAAGTATCAAG
>JBCEWC010014273.1:0-14490 GCA_038996855.1 Solanum aculeatissimum
TCCACCACCTATATCGCAAGGCTGCATCAAGTGTTCTATAAATAGTACTAGCATGTGGAAATTACGGGGTGTTACAAATGAGTTTCCCGATATCTTTTCAGATGAGTTATAGGGTGTTCCTCCTGAAATGGAAATAGATTTCAGCATAGACCTCCTACCAGAGACTCAACCTATCTCAATACCTCCATATAGAATGGCTCCCACGGAGTTGAAGGAACTAAAAAAGCAATTGAAGGATTTTTTGGAGAAGGGTTTCATTAGGCCTAGTAGGTATCCCTAGGGTACTCCGGTCTTGTTTGTAAGAAAAAAAGATGGGTCACTTTGTATGTGTATAGACTATCGAAAACTCAAAAAGGTCACTATCAAGAACAAGTACTCACTCCCAAGGATAGATGACTACTTGTTTGATCAGTTGCAAAGGGATACATATTTTTCCAAGATTGATTTGAGATCCAGGTATTACCAACTAAGGGTGACGGAGAGTGACATTCCTAAAATGGATTTTTGGACTAGGTATGGTCACTATGAAATTGTAGTGATGTCCTTTCATCTCACTAATGCACCGACAATATTCATGGAACTTATGAATAGGGTGTTTAAGCCCTACCTTGATATGTTCATAGTGGTGTTCATTGATGACATTCTAATTTACTCCTAAAGTGAGAAAGACCATATGAAGTACTTGACGGTGGTGTTGAAAACCCTAAGGGAGCAAAGGCTTTATGCAATATTGATAAGTGTGAGTTTTGTCTAAGTGAGGTTTCCTTCCTTGGGAATGTGGTATCAAGTGATGGTATTAAAGTTGATCTTAAGAAGACCAAAATGGTGAAAAATTGGCCAAGGCCATTGACTCCTACGAACATAAGGATTTTCTTGGGTCTAGCCAAATATTATAGAAGGTTTGTGGAAGGATTCTCCTCCATTTCATCACCACTCACGAAGTTGACTCAAAAGAAGGCAAAGTTTGTGTGGACGGATGAGTGTGAGAATAGTTTCCAAACTTTGAAGGATCGACTAACTTCGGCTCCAATCTTGACCTTGTTAGAAGGAAATGATGGATTTGTTGCCTGTTGTGATGCTTCAAGGATTGGTTAGGGGTGTGTGCTGATGTAAAATGGTAAAGTGATCGTTTATGCCTCAAGACAATTGAAAATACATGAGAAGAACTATTCGACTCATGATCTTGAGCTTGCGGCCGTAGTGTTTGCCTTGAAAATTTGGCGTCATTACTTGTATGGGGTTCATGTATATGTCTTCACCGATCACACGAGCCTTCAACATGTATTCACCCAAATGGATCTATACTTAAGGCAACGAAGGTGGTTAGAGCTTCTCAAAGACTATGACATGAGTGTGAAGTATCACCAAGGCAAAGCCAATGTGGTAGTTGATGCCCTTAGTAGAGTCTCCATGGATAGTGTATCTCACATAGAAGATGATGGAAAAAGAGGGTTGGCCAAAGAAGTCCACAGGTTGGCAAGGTTGGGAGTGAAGTTGAATGAATCCGGAGGTGGTAATGTGATGGTCCTATATGGGTCTGAGTCTTCCTTGATTGAGGATGTTAAGTCCAAGCAAGATCTTGATCCCGCTTTGGTGGAATTCAAAGTCTTAGTAAAAAAAGAAAGATAGAAGTTTTCTCACGGGGGGGAGATAGTGTACTCCAACATCAAGGAAGGTTGTATGTGCCAAATGATAGTGAATTGAAGAAGTTGATTGTTACACCCTAGAAATTACTAAAATACCCCTAGATGAGAGAACGCTTCATAACGCATCTTCCCAAACTCTTTTGGAAAACTCGAGGTCAGAAATACGATCAACATAAAATATTATGTGGAAAAATGGTCTTGGTTAATTTTTAGAGCAACTGAATAGAAAGATAATTTTTTGAGGCAAAAATGCAATTCTAGAAAAGTGCATGACATGTCCGCGCCGTGGACTTGTCGTGGAATTACACTTGAATTTTTGTCCCGTTATTTCTATGAGATTAGAAAATCGATCAGAAAATGATATACATAAAATTACACATAAAATGGATTTGTCAAATACGATTTATCTATTATTTTGTGAAAAAACAGTTTCTGAACGCATTTTAAGTTTTTCACCAAAAAATAAAATAAAGTGCAGCAAGTCCGCGATGCAAACTTGCGCTACCACGGTACCTGATATTTATTTTTAAAAGTAAGGGCATTCTAGTTTTTTCTCCACCCATCCTAGACCAAAATCCCATTGTTTTGAGGTCATTGTTTCCCTAAAAATGAATAACTTACGCTATTCTTTTCACTTTCACAAACATCACTCAAAAAAATAGCAATTAGGAAAAAAGGAAAAGGTCTAGGGATTGACAAAGTCTCTCTAGATTTCTAAGAAAACTGATGCCCAGGTATGTAAGGCCACCTAAAATTCTAATTTTTGTATTTATTCTATGTTCTTTGCAAGAAATCTAGTCAAGAGCCAAGTCAGTTTCATTCCAGTACAACTGTTCAAAAATACCAAAATTTTACCATGAAATTTTATTGCAATTATATTTCTTATTATAAGAATTTAATTATTTAGCATGTTTCTGTCAATTGAAGAATTATTACAGTTACAAGAATCCTAGTTTTGAGAATTATTTCCCTAGCATATTTTACTTGCATTGAAGAATGATTAGTTTACTTTAAGCATTTACCCAGATTTATGTACAGTTTGAGTTAAAAGATTCTCTTGAGATTGAGTTAAGAGAAAAGTTTGAGAAAAACTAGTTTAAAGAAATATATATAAAGTCAAGGCTCTAAGTAGCAGATTTTTAGTTTTCCCCTAAAGTGGGACATTTTTACAGTTATTGAGCATAGTGCATATTTTGGGAGTAGTATTGAGCAGCAATTTGGGTACGAGTTCAGATAACTCCAACCCCATGAATTATGTAGCCAACATAGGATAGGATTGTACTAGATGTACAACTCCTCATATGTCACTGGATGGCCCAACTTATATGGATCCCCAACACTTTATCCCTTACCCTGACAAGGTATGAGATGGCTATAGCAACGTGGCCAAGACGTTGTCTCATCATGAGGCTCATAATGATGATTGTTAGTTAGAGAAACACCCCAGGTCATAGTATGCATTATTTTCAAACACAGTCAGAGTTGCAATTATTTATGCATTAAATCATATATTTTGTTATATTGTATTACTCATGTTATTGAACTATTTTCTACATTGGATCTGTGATTTGAGCATTATACCTTGAGTTTTTCCATTTTGGTCATTTTACATACTCGTACATTTCATGTACTAACGTCCTTTCGACATGCATCTTTTTACGATGCAGACACAGGTGGCAGAGTATCATCAGATAATCCAGCATTTCTACTTAACCAATGGTGAGAACTCTGTGCAGCCATAGGCTTCTTGATATTATTCTTTTCTGTTTCAGTTAATTTCTTTTAGTTTGAGGTAGTCGTGGCCTGTCACGGTAGCCATTCTCTAGTCAAGACTAGTAAAGGCTTCACAGACTGATAGACAGTATTTTAGACCGTTAACTTCTCAGTTGGTTTGTTTCTTTAAAATTTCAGATATTAATTTAGTAGTAATGTTTGGTTCTAACCTAAGATATTTGCTTAAGTCTTCTGCTGAGTAAAGTAGTCAGGTCAAGTGGTTCACTTGGGACCAAAGATAGTTTTTAAGTGTTAGCCACGTCTAGGGTGTAGAATCGGAGCATGACAAACTTGGTATCAAAGCACAGAGTTTAAGTGTCCTAGGTTATCTTCAAAGTCGTGTCTAGTAGAGTCCTTATTATTGGTGTGAAGCGTGTCATATCCATAGTTGGGAGGCTACATGACTTTAGAAAGTGTTGACCTTCTTTTGGTATTCTATTTCGTGCTTCAGAGTTTAACTCTGATTAAATCCTTTCTAACTCATGCGTTCACACATTGTTTTCAAATCATGCCTCCCAGAAGAGAAGTTGGATGTCCCACACAAGCTAGGGGTAGAGGACGCCATGCTAGACAAAATGTGAATCAGGTTGAACCACAAGTTCCTGAGGGGCCAACAGGCCCAGGTATGCCTGCTGAGCAGCCACCACAAGCTGATATTTCTAATGTAGAGCTTCGACAGGCCATTCAAACTCTAGCTCAAGTAGTAACAACACTAAGAGTTCGGCAAGGAATGGGCAGACAGATACTCCCGACACTTCTAGCATTTACGAGTTCTTGAGTATGAATCCGGTAGAGTTCACGGGGTCAGCACTGAAGGAAGATGAGAGAACTTTATTTATGAGTTACAAAAAGTGTTCCAGGTTATGCATGTGGATCATACAGAATGTGTGGAGTTAGCTTCTTACTAGCATAAGGGGGTGACAAGAGTACGGTTTGATTAATGGAAAATAAATAGGGGAGAAGGTGCACCACTTTTGAGTTGGGTTGTGTTTGAGGAGGCCTTCTTGGATCATTTCTTCCTGCGAGAGTTAAGGTAAGCGAAGGTAAGAGAATTTTTGAACTTGAAGCAGGAGTCTATGAGTGTGCAAGAGTATAGCCTTACGTTCACCGAATTGTCCCGCTATGCCCCAGATATGGTAGTTAATATGAGAAGTAGGATGAGTTTGTTTGTGGATGGGCTCTCCCATATGACTAAAAATGAGGTCAAGGCATCTATGCTAATAGGAGACATGGATATAGCTATACTAATGACATACGTGCAACAGGTTTAGGAGAAGAAGCTGAGGGACAGGGAAGAGTTTCACAACAAGAGGGATAAGACATCTTGTCAAGAAAAAGGGAAGAGAAGGACTTGGAATGAAAGCCACTCACCTTTCCAGTTAGGGTCGTTTGGGATAGCTCCATCATCTGCCAGCGCACTTGTATGAAAGGTTCAACATGAACAGAGGTCCCAGAATTTTAGAGCATAAGGCACCCAGTTACAAGGGAGTGTAGCTCAAGGACCTTCTCGCCATCTATTTGTCGCAAGTGTGGTATATTCTATCTTGGAGAGTTTCTTGTCGGTACTAATGGTATCTTTAGGTGTAGACAGATGGGTCACTTCCTGAAGGAGTGCTTGATGGGAAGATAGAATTATGGAGGCCATAGGGCTCAGACATCTTCATCAGCACCAACAGGTAAAATAGCTCCTAAGGGTACAACGTCAGGGACAGGAAAGGGTACAAATTTTTTGTATGCTATGGACAACCTCCAGGATTAAGAGAATTCACCAAATGTAGTCTCTGGTATGCTCAAAGTCTTTACTCATGATGTTTATGCATTACTAGACGTAGGTGCTACTCTATCTTTTATAACTCCTTACAGAGCAATGAAGTTTGAAATCAGTCCTGAGTGTCTTCTCTTTTAGTGTATCCACTCCTGTGGGTGAGTCCATTCTAGCTCAAAGAGTCTACAGAGATTATCCTGTCTCAATCTACCATAAAGACACTTTAGTTGATCTAGTTGAGTAATATATGATCGACTTTGATATTATTCTAGGCATGAAGCCTCTCGTTGAGTAAGATATGGTCGACTTTGATGTTATTCTGGGAATGGACTGACTTCATGCTTGTTATGCTTCCATTGATTGTAGAACCAGAGTTGTCAAGTTTCAGTTTCCAAATGAGTTAGTCTTAGAATGGAGGGTAGTTTAGTTGTTCCTAAGGGTCGTTTCATCTCATACCTTAAGGCTAGAAAGTTAATTTCCAAGGGGTGTATTTACCACATAATTAAAGTTAGAGATTCTAATGTTGAGACATCATCTCTCCAGTTTGTTCCAGTTGTAAACAAGTTTCCTGAAGTGTTTCCTGATGATCCACCCAGAGTCCCTCCCGATAGGGAGATAGATTTTAGGATAGATGTCCTTCTAGATACCCAACCTATATCAATTTTGCCGTATAGAATGGACCCAATAGAATTGAAAGAGTTAAAAGAGTAGTTAAAAGATCTTCTAGATATGGGTTTCATTAGGCCAAGTATCTCTCCTTGGGATGCTCCATTCCTATTCGTGTGAAAGAAGGATGGTTCCCTTAGAATGTGCATAGATTACCGTCAGTTAAACAAGGTCACGATGAAGAACAAGTATCCCCTCCCCAGAATTGATAACTTGTTTGACCAGCTTCAGGGTGCCACTTGTTTCTCTAAAATAGATCTCAAATTCGGCTATCATCAGTTGAAAGTCATAGAAAGTGATATCCCAAAGACAACTTTCAAAACCCGATATGGGCACTATGAATTCTTGGTAATGTCATTTGGCTTGACTAATTCCCCTACACCTTTCATGGACCTTATGAATCGAGTATTAAAGAAGTACCTAGATATGTTTGTCATTGTGTCCATTAATGACATCCTAATCTACTATAGAAGTAAGGAGAAACATGTTGATCATCCTAGTATTATCCTCCAGACCCTTAAAGACCATAAACTGTATGTTATTTTTTCCAAATGTGAGTTTTGATTAGCATCTGTGGCATTCCTAGTCCATATTGTATCAGGAGAAGGTATCGTAGTTGATTCCAAAAAGATTTAGGTAATGAAGAACTGACCAAGGCTCACAACTCTAACTGAAATAAGAAGTTTCTTGGGTTTGGCTGGTTATTACAGGTGGTTTGTAGAAGGTTTCTCATCTATATCAACTTTCTTGACCAATTTGACCTAGAAGAAAATTAAATTCCAATAGTCAGAGGCATGTGAAAAGAGTTTTCAGGAGTTGAAAACTAGGCTGACTACAACTCCAGTTTTGTCCCTACCCAAGGGAACAAATAGATTTGTTGTATACTGTGATAATTCTAGAGTTGGTCTGGGATGTGTACTAATGCAGAGAGGCAAAGTGATAATATATGCCTCCAGACAGCTTAAGACTCATAAGAAGAACTATCCAACTCATGATCTTGAGCTTGCTTTTGTGGTGTTTGCTCTTAAAATTTGAATACACTATCTTTATGATGGGCATGTGGATGTGTTCACAGACCACAAGAGCTTGCAGTATGTATTCAGTTAGAAGGAGTTGAACCTGAGACAAAGGAGATGGTTAGAGTTGTTGAAAGACTACGACATGAGTATCCTCTATCACCCAAGTAAGGCTAATATTATTGTGGATGCTCTTATCAAGTTATTCGTGGAAAGTACTGCTCACATGGAGGATGAGAATAGAGAGTTGGCCAAAGAAGTGCCCTGGCTCGCATGTTTAGGGGTCCAGCTTGTTGATACAGATGAGGGAGCTATAGTTGTTCAAAATAGGGTTGAGTCTTCATTAGTTGTTGAGGTGAAAGAAAAGAAGGATCGGAATCCTATTCTTCTCCAGTTGATAGAAGATGTTCAGAAGAAAAAAGTATTAGTTTTTACAAAAGAGGGGTGATGGGGTGCTAAGGTGTCAAGGAAGATTGTGTGTTCCCGATGTGGACGGCCTTTAGGATAGAATACTGGCAGAAGCCCATAGAACTAGATACTCTATTCATTCAGGCTCCACAAAAATGTATAAAGCTTTATGAGAGATATACTAATGGAGTGATATGAAGAGAGACATTATTGAGTTTGTGTCAAGGTGCCCAAATTGCCAAGAAGTCAAAGTAGAACATTAAAGGCCTTGTGGTGTAGCTCAGAATATAGACATCCTATAGTGGAAGTGGGAGATGATTAACATAGATTTCGTAACTAGGTTACTGTGGTCTCGTAGATATTATGATTCTATCTAGGTAATAGTAGAAAGGATGACCAAATCAGCTCACTTCCTACTGATTAAGACAACTGACGTTGCAAGGGATTATGCCAGGCTATACATCCGAGAAATTGTTAGATTGTGTGGATTTCCCTTATTCATTATTTCAGATAGAGGAGCCTAGTTCACAACACAATTTTGGAAGTCCTTTTAGAAAAGGCTTGGCACGAAGGTAAATCTTAGTACAACCTTCCATCCTCTGATAGATGGGCAGTCATAGCGGACCATACAGACTCTTGAGGACATGTTAAGTACATGTGTTATAGACTTCAAAGGTAACTGGGATAATCCCTTACCCTTGATTGAATTTTCTTATAATAATAGTTTTCATGGTAGCATACAGATGGCTCCATATGAGGCTCTTTATAAGCGGAGATGTAGATCACCTATTAGTTGGTTTGAGGTTGGTGAAGCTAGGTTGATAGGGTCTGACTTGGTTCACCAAGCTATGGAGAAGGTGAAAATCATTCAAGAGACGTTGAAAATCACAAAAAGCTGCTAAAAATCATATACCGACGTTAGGAGGAGAGACTTGGAGTTTGAGGTAAATGATTAGGTGTACTTGAAAGTTTCACCCATGAAAGGTGTCATGAGATTTGGAAGGAAAGGAAAACTAAGTCCTCGATATATTGATTCTTATCAGATTATAAGAAGAATTGGTAATGTTGCATATGAGTTGTAGCTACCAGCAGAGTTGGTTTCTATACATTCGGTATTCCATATTTCCATGCTTAAGAAATGCTTAGGAGATCCCTCACTAGTTGTTCCTATTGAGAGTGTTGGGATTAAAGATATCTTGTCCTATGAAGAGATTCTGGTTCAAATTCTTGATCGTCAAGTTCATAAATTGAGGATCAAAGAGATTGCTTCGGTTAAAGTGCTATGGAGAAATCAATTCATTGAGGAAGCCACAAGGGAAGCCGAGAAAGATATGAAAGCAAATTACCCATATTATTTGTGCCCCCCAATGAGAATCTTGAAGGTAAATTTCCACTCTTAATCTCGAAGATTTGCATTCGTTTAGTTTTAGTAACCTTATATGCTTGAGTTATAGAATAGCATTTGTGCTTTGAGTAGATTCATAACATCATTATCATTTGAGAACGAATGATCCCAAGGGGGAGATAATATTACACCCTAGAAATTACTAAAATACTCCTAGATGAGAGAACGCTTCATAACGCATCTTCCCAAACTATTTTGGCAAATACGAGGTCAGAAATACGATTAGTATGATAAATTGTGAGGGAAAATGGTCTTAGTTAATTTTTAGAGCAACCATATCGAAAGATAATTTTTTGAGGCAAAGACGTAATTCCTGGAAAAGTGAGCGACATGTCCACGTCGCGGACTTGTCACGGACATAAACTTGAATTTTGGTCCCATTATTTCTATGAGATGAGAAAATCGATCAAAAAATAATTTACATAAAATTACACATAAAACAAATTTGACAAACGCGATTTATGTATTATTTTATGAAAAAAACAGTTTATGAACGCGTTTTAAATTTTCCATCAAAACATGAACTAAAGTGTGGCAAGTCTGTGTCGCGTACTCTACCACGATACTTGATATTTAGTTTTTAAAAGTAAGGGCATTCTAGTGTTTTTCCCACCCATCCTAGACCAAAATCCCATCATTTTGAGGTTGTTTTTCCCTAAAAAAGAATAACCTACGCTATTCTTTTCACTTTCACGAGCATCACTCAAAAAAATAGCTATTAGGGAAAAAGGAAAAGGGCTAGAGCTTGACAAAGTCTCTCCAAATTTCCAATAAAAAACTCGTGCCCATGTATGTAAGGCCACCTAAAATTTTAATTTTCATATTTATTCTATGTTCTTAGCAAGAAATCTAGCCAAGAGCCAAGTCAGTTTCATTCCAGTACACTTATTCAGAAATACCAAAATTTTACCATGAAATTTGATTGCAATTATATTTCTTATTATAAATATTTCATTACTTAGCATGTTTCTATCAATCATGAAGTATTATTACAGTTACAAGAATCCTAGTTGAGTTGAAAATTATTTCCCTAGCATGTTTTACTTGCATTGAAGAATTATTAGTTTACTACAAGCATATACCCAGATTTATATACAGTGTGAGTTAAAAGATTCTCTTGAGATTGAGTTAAGAGTCAAGTTTGAGAAAAGCTAGTTTTAAAAAAAATATATAGAGCCAAGGCTCTAAGTAGCAGATTTTCAGTTTTCCCCTAAAGTGGGACATTTTTACAGTTATTAAGTGCAGTGCATGTTTTGGGAGTAGTATTGAGCAGCGATTTGGGTATGAGTTTAGATAATTCCAACCCCATGAACTATGTAGCCAGCGTAGGATAGAATTATACCAGATGTACAACTCTTTATATTCTACTGAGATGGACCAGCTTATATGGATCCCCAATACTTTATCCCTTACCCCGACAAGATATGGGATGAAGCTGGCAACGTGGGCAAGATGTTGTATCATCACGAGGCTCATAGTAATGGTTGTCGGTTAGAGAAACTCCTCAAGTTACAGTATGCATTATTTTTAGACATAGACAGAGTTACAATTATTTATGCATTAAATCAGATATTTTGCTATAATGTATTACTCATGTTATTGAACTATTTTCTATATTGGATCTATGATTTGAGAATTATACCTTGAATTTTCCTGTTTTAGCCATTTTACATACTTGTACATTTCACGTATTGACGTCTTTTAGACTTGCATCATTTTATGATGCAAATACAGGTGACAGAGTCCCTCAGTAGGTGTATCGTCAGATGATCCAACATTTTTACTTAGCCAGTGGTGAGACCTCTTTGCAGCCAGAGACTCCTTGATGTTATTCTTTTCTATTTTAGTTATTTTGTTTTAGTTTAAGGTAGTCATGGCCTAACGGTAGCCATCCTCTAGTCATGACTAGTAGAGGTTGCATAGACTAATAGACAGTATTTTAATATTTCTTTCAGTTCATTAACTTTTCAGTTGGTCTGTTTCATTGAAATTGCAGACATTGATCTAGTAGTTATCTTTGGTTTTAGCCTATCATATTTACTTACGTCTTCCGCTGAGTAAAGTAGCTAGGACAAGTAGTTCGCTACGGACCAGAGATGGTTTCTAAGTGTCAGCCACATCTAGAGTGTAGACTAGGGGTGTGACATTGATATTGCAAGAAGCTCACAACTCTTCTTACTCAATTCACCTCTGTACCACAAAGACGTATAGGTACTTGAGGGAGATCTATTGGTGCAATGGAATGACGAAGGATATTGCCCAATTTGTATTCAAGTGTGAAAGTTGCCAACAAGTCAAGGTTGAACATTAAAGGTCGGATGGCCTAGCACAAGATATTGATATTTCTACTTCGAATTGGGAAGAAGTCAATATGAACTTTGTAGTGGGGTTGACAAAGACCAAGAAGCACTTTAACTCCATATGGGTGATAGTGGATCATATGACGAAGTCGGCTCACTTCCACCGATTAAAATGATATTTAGTGTCGAAGATTATGCTCATTTGTATATCTAAGAATTGGTGAGGTTGCATTGGATTCCATTGTCCATCATATCGGATCATGGTGTCCAATTTATCTTTCATTTTTGGAAATCTTTTCAAAGGGATCTTGGTACTAGTGTAAAACTGAGTACCGTTTTTCATCCCCAAACCAACGAGCAAGCCGAGAGGATTATTTTGATGTTGGAAGACATGTTGAGAGCTTGTGTGTTGAAGTTAAAGGGAAGTTGGGATTAGTATTTTTCTCTTATTTAGTTTGCTTACAATAATAGCTTCCATGCAAGTATTGAGATGACACCATTTGAGGCATTGTATGGTAGATGGTGTAGATCACTCATTGGTTGGTTCGAAGTTGGTGAGATGACCATTAGGATCGGACTTAGTCATGAATGCTATAGAGAAAATTAAAATCATAAGGGAAAAGTTACAAACGACCCAAAGTTAGCAAAAGTCCTACTCCAATGTAGGGAGGAAGGATCTTGAGTTCCAAATTGGTGATTGGGTCTATTTGAAGGTGTCTCTAATGAAAGATGTTATCCAGTTTGGTAAAAAGGTGAAGTTAAGCCCTAGGTATATAATGCCTTTACAAAGTGGTGAGAAGAGTGGAAAAAGTGGCATATGAATTGGACTTACCTTCGAAAATGCATTTAATCCATTCAGTGTTTCATGTGTCAATGTTGAGAAAGTTCATAGGCGATCCAAACTCCATAGTTCCCTTAGAAGATGTGAACATTGAAGATATTTTGAGTTATGAAGAAGTACCAGTTGAGATTCTAGACTGGCAAGTGAAAAGGCTAAGGAATAAGGAAGTTGCATCCATTATGGTGCTTTGGAGAAATCATCAAGTTGAGGGTGTTACATGGGAAGCGAAAGTGGATATGATGAAGTGTTACCCGTATCTATTCCATTCTACTCAAGCCTAAGGTATTAAGTTACTCTTGCCTAAAATATCAAATTCCTTGCATTTTAGTTTTGCATGATACATACACTTATGTCTATGTTTATGGACTATTTTGAGACATATTTTGAGTATGAATTTTGAAAATTTCATGAAATAATGTTTAAATGATATTTTTGCATGCACACTGGGTTATTAGTTGATGTTTAACTCTTTAGAGCCTGCTTTTAAGTACATTCGGAGACAAAATTTTCAAGGGGGAAATATTGTAAGGACCTACTGGGAATAGTAGGAACACCAGACTGGGAATACGGTTTAATAAATCCTAACCTAGTATCTATAGTAGAAAACGAAGAATTAATATCAGCAATAACTTGGGAATTAGAATATTTAGAAGGCATAATCTTAAACTTTAAAGAAAGATTATTAGGATATAAGAAACAATCGATTTGGATTCCTTTAGGATAAGACCATAGTAAGTAAAAATAGATAACTTAAAACATTTAGAATATTTAGATTTAAAAATTCCTTTAGAAAAGAAATATAAAAGATTAAAAGATAATTCTGTAGTTAGATGCAACTTTAATATAGGAGACCATGTGTTGCATGGTGAAAATCCACAACTCAATTCGAATACAGATTTATTAATTATATTAGGAGAAAATTTACAAAAAGAAAATAATAGAATAATAGACCTATTAAATAAAATAGAAAGAAAGATAGAGAAATATGACGTAGTGATAAATAGAATAGAACAAAATCTAGAATTTCTAAAACATCAACAAGACAGGACCAGAATATCAGATACTCAGATAAATTCTTTAGACAATATAGACATAGGTAAACTGTTAAAAGAAATAAAAGACATAATACTTTCATGAACGATCCTTTATATCAAACAATATTAAAGAAATCAGAAGAAATTCAATCAAGTCCAAAAGGTTTATCAGATCATCATCCTCAAAGTAGAACAGATCAAGTTATAATAAAACAAAATAATACTATATTATTATTATTATTAGAACTAAACACAAAACTAGAAAAATTAATAAAAGATAAAACACCAGTAATACAAGAGACAGGAATAGAAGAACTAGTGACCCAATTAAGAAGAATAGAACTAACTCCTCAAAAAGACAGAATATTAAAACCCAGACAACCATGGAAATTTTTCCAAGTAGGAGAAGAAACAACAGCCAAAGAAAGAACAATCCCTCTACCCAAGATAAACTAAATACTAATTTTCTAACAAGAATTATGAGCCATAGACCATCTACCAGTACTAGACAATTAGAAGAAGTAATCGATATTGATAGAGATATAGAAATGTTTCAGCAAAACCAATTAAAATTATTAAATCCAAAAGTTTTATATCAGACCCAGAGATTCGAACCCAAAGTTCAATTATACAGACATTATAGAGAAAAACAACTAAGTATTCTAAAAGATAATAGGCAAAGTATCGGTCTAATAGAGTCAGAATCATTAGAAAAAATAAAACAGACAAATATGAATCTGATTCATTTAGGATTAATAGTAATAGTACTAAAAGGTTTAACAAGAAAAATTTAGGAACTAAAGTTTTAATTAACCTTTATGATAGCAGATTTACAAACCCTAAGAAAGCCATAATAGGTTTAACAGAAGTAGATATGTCAAATAATGGAGGTATTTTTTATTGTAGTCCAGATTTTATGATTAATGTTAATGACTTTAGTAAATATATAAAAATAGGTTTTCAGACAAAAGGTTATGAAGACATGACAACTGGTAATAATTTATTAGTATGCGTAGGATTTATAGGAAAACTAACAAATGTTAGTAATACAAGGTTTAAAATTAATATTGAAGACGCAGTAGGATTAATGGGAAATAAAGGAATCAGACTTATGAAACCATTTAAAATAGATCCCCAAACTTATGCGGGATTAGACTGGAATATAAAACAACAAAAGGAACAAGAAATCTTTGAATCAGCAGAACATATAATATATACTAATCCAAAAGGAGAAATATCAATAAGATTTACAGACTATAACTACTCTATTCAAAGAGATGAAGAAGAAGAAAAAGAGGTAATACAACCAGATAATAAAGAATTTATGAATATCCATATAGAAGACAAACAAGAAGACGTAGACGATATAATTCACAAAGCTAAGGACAAATATAGTAAGAATAAGCTATTAGTTTTTAAATGTAAAGGATATAAAAAAGGACAAATAGATATAACTAAAGTAGAACATCATTTTAAGGAATGCAATTTAAGACAAGATAATTACAAATACAGATTCTTAGAAGATAGTGAGGAAAAAAACTTAGACCTAGTAGACCAACTAGATGATAATATATCTCTACAGAGCTATAAAGAATTTATGGAAACAGCTTCTACAAGTGCAAGTCATAGCCCATTC
>JBCEWC010014274.1:0-14488 GCA_038996855.1 Solanum aculeatissimum
TCACATAGTCTCTCTGTTAATGCTCTATGAGCACTCTGGGTGCTTGCACCACTCTGTTATGATAAGTTACAAGGCTTCATATAATAAGCTATTAGATGGACTACTCTTATAACATTGACAAGATAAGATCATGACATGTTTTGCAAGTTTTGATAAGTTTTGACTCAAGCATGAACAAGATTTGAACTATGATTTTGTTTTGATTAAGTATGCATGTTTTGAAAATAAGTATAAGTCTCCGGATTTAAAATTTGCATGTACCTATACGTATTCTCGTGGGATGAGACTTAGCACCGAGGGATTGGGTAGTAAGTGGGCTATCCCTAAGGGACCCACCCTTTCTGTCAAACCATGTGCCACCATGTGTTAATTCTCTATCTAGAGAACTCTGTTATGTTTCCCCTTGTTTAAGGGTGTTAGGGTACTATTTGGCAAATAGTACCAGGTTCGGGTAATGGCTCGTCCGAATATTTTTGTCTTTGTCGGTTGAGGTACATCCCCGCTATATATATATGATCATAGGATTGCATCTCATATATCATGGCATGACATATTGTTATATTACTCTTTGGCTACGTGCATCCCCTTTGTATCACTTGTCCCCTTGACATGTTGTTGGTCACACTATTTTTGTCATATGCAATGCATACCCGCATACTTATTGCTTAATTGCGCTAACCCATATTCTTTTCTACATGTTCTAACCATGTAGGGGACAAGGGTTTTTCTACATTTTACCAGACGACGCTTGATTCTTTATTGAAGACTTGTTAGTGATGAGCCATATTGTTCAAGGGAAATAGCCACCATCTATCTACCTTCTTATTTTCTAGTATTTACCTTTCTTGACTTGAGGGTGAGCCTCAAGCTTATCGAGGCCCCGTTCATCTATGTAGAGGCATGTTTGGACAAATCTTTACTCTTATACATTTTAGCTTGTATGATGGGATCTTTGCTTATATATATATATGTGATGTTATTTAGCATGTTTCATGATTTTGTTCTCATGTTATGATAATGTCTTGAATGTTATGTATGATGTATGACTATGTGTTATATGTAAGCATGCTTATCCCTTTCTCGTATTGTCCCCATATCTTGAGTCCCAAGTCCCTAAATCCCTAGAGCCTATGTGCTACATGCCTTAGCTTCCGCGTTTCTGAACCGATGATGAGTGTAATGATGGCTTGATCGAGGGTCTTCAGTTCCTCTTTCGCCATGTCACATCTAGGCCCCCTATTCGGGTCGTGATAATATAGAAGATCAATGCCAAAGTTAATTTTCTTTTTGCGAGGAAAATCGAGTAACTCATCAGGAAAGACATCGGGGAGTTGATTAACTATAGGAATTAAATCGAGAGTAGGGACTTTGGACTCCACATCCTAAATCGGGACAACATGATATATGTATCAAAATCAAAGACCTTTAATGTACCAGTAACAATTCTAGGAGTCTCTTCCACTTCTTGCCTAGCATGACAAGCATAGAATCGGTTGGCACGGTGTCCACCTCCTTGAGCTTATGCACCTTGTTGCACTTGCCCTTTTTGAGCTACTTTACCATGGGTATGCCCTTCCACCTTGTAGTAAAAATATTATGACACTCAAAAATCTTGTGCCCTATCATTCAATAACCAACACAAGCACTCGTACTTTTTAAGCAATCACCACCATAGTTCCTTCCACATTAGGACATCTTGGAGGAATAGTACATCCTTAGCAACATCACCTTCTACCTTAGGAGTAGGCACCCTAAACCCTTGACTAGCAACCTTAGATGACCTTTTCCTTTGATGGAAATTACCACCACCAATTTTAGCATGTGAAAAACCACCATCAAATCGAGCCCTCTTGGACTCCCTTACCTTCATCCTTTAGAGCTTGTCACTATCTATTTGTTTGGCATAGAGTCATAAGACTTGAATTATCCATCTATCTAACAACCTTAGCCATCTTACATTCCATCTTTACCAAATTAGGCACATCCAAAATAAACTTGTTCAAGCGGGCTCTAGGATCGACTACACAAGAAGGAGCATATTTAGAAAACTTTCTGAACTTGAGGGCATTCTCCCTCACATTCATAAAACCTTGTTTCAAATTCATGAACTCCATCACCTTCACATCCCTTAACTTAAGGGGAAAGAAGCGATAAACAAAAGTGTTCTTGAAGACTTCCCAACAAATAGGCCCTTTCTTATTACTCCTCTCAGATTTCCATTGTGTTAGCCATACTTGAGCAACTCCCTGGAGTTGGTAAGCCTCCAACTCTGCCTTCTACTTTAAAGATAACCCTATAATCTCCAAAACATTGTATACTTCATCAATAAACTCTTATGGGTACTCACCCATCTTGGAACCATGGAACTCCAAGGGATTCATTCTAGCAAAATCCCTCACCATAGAAGCCAAGGTAGGAGTCTTTGGAGAAGCAACAACTTGGCCTAACATGATGATAGCGGCCCTAAACTCCAAATTAGTCACTTGATTGGCTTGAGGGTCTTGAGGAACTTGAGAATTCGAAGGGTTTTGATCCTCATAGCATTGACTCCCCTAGAAACTTTGTGCATGTTGTGGATCCATTCTCTAAATATTTCAAAGGAAAAACATTAGAGGGAAAGAGTCTTGAAGGCATGACATAGATCAAAACGAAATGAAGATTTTCTCAATGTCTCATAGCCTCCTAATCCTAGATATGGCGTGCTTCGCACCTATGAATAACACTCTACTAGAAGTGGCATGTTGGAATACCTATGATGATTTCCAACCTTGTGTTCTGATCAAAGTTCGTTAGGACCCAAACATAGGTTCTAGCCATGGTACAGAGAATGTGACACCCCTACCATCTGAGCCTCTTATTCATATCATACGAATACATAAGGTAAATAAGGAATCATAAGAGTAAGCAAGCAAAAATATAATATCATACAAGCTAAACATAGGAGTCAACATTTCCCATTAAAGGGAATTAAATAAACATATTTTCCACAACATACCTCTACATCATAGATTTTGGCGGGGTATAGAACATAGATTTACTAGCTCACCCTCAAGATAAGAAAGT
Source organism: Solanum aculeatissimum (assembly GCA_038996855.1). Classification (NCBI taxonomy): domain Eukaryota; kingdom Viridiplantae; phylum Streptophyta; class Magnoliopsida; order Solanales; family Solanaceae; genus Solanum; species Solanum aculeatissimum. The sequence continues at coordinate 3,064 of JBCEWC010014274.1, forward strand.
ACAAAAGTCTTAGAAACATAAATATAAGAAAGAACATAGGGGCTTATTCCCGAAGCATGGGAACACACCAAATTTACAATAGCAACACTAAAAGCTATCTACAAAAGTGAAAAATAGAATCGTCGTCCCTCCCTACATGGTGATATCATGTAGGCAAGAGTATTCATAAGTACATTGGAATGTACTAAGTATGTATGCATGCAATGTATCAATGAACATTGAAACGACCCAAATATTTTTTAACTTTGTAATGGTTGATCAAGGTTAGTGTTTAAATTTTCATGGTTGACTTTTGGTAGCCATGGGTTGTACTTAAGTGACTGGATTCAGGGGAATTGTTTTGGTGGGAGGTTATAAGGCCGTTTAGGCAACACTGACTTTGAGAGGACATATGTTTTGGTACAAGATGAAATATGTGGTCTATTATATATCAAATTGAATCTCTTTGAGTTATCTTTGTAATGCAATTAGTTTCACGTAATTCGGAGTTTGGATGTGAAAGTTATGGCCCTTGCAGTGAGGCTGCCTGTAATTGGATGTATGCTGGAAAAGGGTTTCAGAATGGGATCTAAGGGTAGGACTACGGACCGTTTGGTGGTCAATGGTCCATGGTGATGTTCGTGGGTTGGTCTAGTGGGCTCCTTAGGGGCCAATCCATAGACCAAGTGTGGTCCCACAGACCACTTCAGGATCCGTGAAGGGTCCCATGAGTTGATCCAAAGAGTTGCCAAGGAGAAGGGTTGGGCTCAGGACCAAGTATGGTCTCACGGGCAGGACCACGACCCACGAGCCGGTATAGAGCCACTGTGGGTCCTCCGTAAGACCCTGTGTTCAGTGATACCTTCCGTTTCATTAATGGTTAATTCGTAATTTAATTAAATCCTATTTTTCAATTCTAATCCAATATTTGATTCTCTCTCTAAAAATATTTCTCTCATACATCTCTAATGGTTATCTAGTCTAACGGTAACAACGCCTTACCTATGGCACGTGAGGCGGTGGTGGCCGACAACATCCCACCGGACTTAAGCCAGAGAATCAATGTCCTCACTACCCAGCTCCATCAGAAGCAACACAATATTGTCAATTCCCTTAACTCTGCCACCCAGCGTTTAAGTGTAGCGGACACTGGATCACAATCTGGGCCAGAGCTAGCAATGAACGAAGACGTACCAAACGGGATGAAAAAGAGGTAATCACAGAATCTGAAGCATAAGGGCCTATGAATTCCTACACTTTGAAGGCTACGAAGGTGCACAATGAGAAAGAGAAGACTCAGCATCAACAAGAGATGGGTCAAAACAAATCAGAACCATCTACCTACAGCGCTGGACCAGAAGTTACAACTGAAAGGAGTAGTCGATCGGGCCCTCCATCACAAAAACAAGGTAAGTTTGACAAAACTCAGCCTCTGATTTGTGTGACTAATGGACAACGAGTCACCCATATAGAATCGAAGGAGGGGGAGGGTGAGCTTCCAAATACAGGAGCTCATCTGATGGGAAAGGTTGCTAATGAGGCATCAATTAGAACCTCAGAAAAGGAAGAAGGATCCCATAACCTTCATACCAAGGATTCCAAAACTAGTATTCCTGATCTCAATGCCTTTCCCAAGGTTTCTAGCAATTTTGATAAGGATCCCCATAAGGGTCACAGTATCCCTCAGGGAGTTAGTCCCCAGATTGCTCCTATCCAAAATCCTAGTATGGGCACCCACGAGGACCAAAGGAAAGGGGAAACTGCTGAACCAGCCCCCTATACAGTGGCTCAATCTTTTGCCACTAAACTGAGATTAAACATGGCTAAACAGGAAACACACATAGAGATAGTGCAGCCTAAGTACACCTCTAAACAAGGTCTGCCAGCAGTGATCTTTAATATGGATGACTACATGCTCAAGTTAGTTGAGAGCTGTAGATATACACTGATTGGCAAATTTAGTAGCACTATGACCAAAGAGGAGCTAATTAGGAAGAGTTTCATAGTGCAGACTCAACTTCTAGGGGGTATCAAAATTGCCCACTACAATGCAGGCCATGTGTACATTGAGTTGGACAATGAAACAGATTATGTTATAGTTTGGACTAAAACCAAGATGCACATAGAAGGCCAGTTGATGAGAATTCATACCTGGATTCCAACCTTCAGACCAGAGGAAGAGACCCCTATTGTACATATTTGGATTACTCTTCCAGAGTTACCCTGGCACTGCTATAATAAAACTCTTGTCACCAGCCTTCTTGCCCCTATAGGCAAAGTCTTATACTTGGACACTGCCTCCATACAAAAAACTAGGGGAAGTATAACTAAAGTTAAGGTCAAAATAGACATAACTAAGGAAAGACCTTCCCATGTTTGGATGGAATTTGATGAGAAGGACTTAACTATTGGAAGGTGGCAGACAATCCAATATGAGAGCATTCCTGATTATTGTTTGTACTATAAAAACCAAGGTCATATAGATCATGTTTGTACTATCAGGAGAAGGGATGAGGAATACAAAAGAAGAAAAGAAGCTGAGATTGCAAAGAAAAGTAAAGAACTAGAGGGGCTGAATGAACCCCATCCCATACAAGACAACACCAGGAATGATAAGGACAGTGCTATAAAGGAAATAAGGAAAATAGGCCAAGAGCAGGACACTAGATCTCAGAGGGACCAATGGAAAATTCAAGGAAAAAATGGGAATAAGAAAATCTGGGGACAGACACAACAGGAGGACAAACAGGATCAACCTCAGCATCAGTCTAACAAGAAGGAGCAACTCTCTGATACCACTACTTCAGGTAAGTCCTCTGAAACCTATCTACCTCCTTATAATGTTGATCTTGCTTGCTAGGACCAGCCCACTAGCCAACCTGCAAAAGGAAGTGAAAACAAGAAAAAAGAAAATACCTCTCAGGCAAGAGGAGACAATGATCAGAACAACTCTCAAAGGAAGGGAGGGACAATTGAAAAGCCCTGGACTCAAGGAGACAAGAGGGAAAGCCAAAATCAGCTTCCCATCAAAAAAAGGCAAGGTATTAACTTATCTCCCCATGAAATGAATGAGATAGTCATCCTAGATCATTCTCTCATCCCCCCTTACTCTATTGGTAATGTTGTTGATTGTTCACATTCCCCTTCACACCCTGTTATTGTTGGAGGTAAGGAGATGATACAGGAGAACCAAACTAATTTGCAGGATGGGGAACCAGGGGGAGCGAATCTGACTCATGTTTTGCATGAGGTTCCTACTAACTCTTTAATTGACCTTAGAGCCCCTTCCACCCCTCTGTCCCTTCAGAAGGAATTGAGTCCTTTGAATAAGGAAAATATGGGAGCTATGGCTAAGGAGATGGGTTCAATTGCTAGCACCACTTCTTCAGGAACTAGATCAAAGAGAAATAAACTTAGCAAAAGAAGAAGAGATGTTATGAAGAAGAAAATGGAAAAACAACTAAGCCAGAGTGGAGCACCCCTGAGAATACAGAAAGACAATATAACAGAAGGAGGAGGGGATAAAGGAGGAAGCCCCCAGACAAGTGAGAACCAACTATCTCCTATTGTTGATCAAGGCTTCAACACTAGTAGTTATACTCTGAATTCAGATCCTAGGTCTATATCTGAGGAGGAGGATGAATATCAGATGATTCACCCAGAGGATGAATTTGACCAAGACAATTTTCCTTTGAATGAGGGTGAGGAAGAAGAGACATGTGAATAGTTAATCCAAGCATTCAGCCCCACTAAGGACTCAAGGGACAATGCTAAAGTTCAAAGAATCACAGACCAGCAAGGGTTGTCTCCTAGAAACCTTCACAAAAGAAAAACCACCAAGAAAAATAGTAAAGTTACTCAGTATGCCACTGGAGGTAGACCCAACACAAGGATATTCACTGCTAGATCATCCCAATGATTAACACAATCACTTGGAATGCTAGAGGTATAAATACCCAAGGTGTAGTGGAAAGACTCAAAGCCCTTAAGCAAACCCACAAGCTAGGTGTGATCACTATTCTGGAACCTTCCTCCAAGACAGATAATATAGACAAGTTTAGACTTCAGCTTGCTACGAACAAAGGAATTAGTAACCCAAATGGGAAAATTTGGGTTTTTTGCAATGAAGACATTTATTGTCAGATAAAAGATTTTGATGATCAGCAGGTGACCTATGTGATCAACCATCAATAGCTGAATATTGCACACACAGTCACCTTTGTGTATGCCAAATGTAAGGATCACTTGAGGAGACCCCTTTTGGGACAAAATGCTTCAATTGGCTAGCAATAGTAATAACATTCCCTGGTGCATTAGTGGGGACTTCAATGTTATCACCAGTATTGATGAAAAAAGGGGGGGGCATACCTTATAACATTAAGAAAAGCCTTGAGTTTATTAGGATTATAGAAGACTGTGGACTTCAAGATCTGGGTTTCTCAGAGCAAAGCTTTACCTGGTCTAATAAGAGAGGAGTTGGAGCTACTATCTGGAAGAGGTTGGACAGGGGTATGGTTAATGATAAGTGGCTGGAATGTATGCCTCACACCAGTATCAAACAACTCCCTTCTGTGGATTCAGATCATTGCCCCCTTCTACTGGAGATGCAAGTCAGAAACTCTAACCCAATAAAGTACTTTATATTCCTCAACTGCTGGATTGATCAGGACAATTTTTTGGACACTGTTAGAGAGTGCTGGAATAAGGACCTTAATGCCAGTCCTATGAAGAAATTCCACTTAAAGTTGAAACGACTGGCTACTACCTTAAGAAAATTGTCCAGAGATCAGTTTGAGGACATTCATGATAAGGTCAAGCAGTTTGAAGAAAAAACCAGAGAGGCTGAGATAGATTTCATCAGTCACAAATCTGATGATAAGATAAGCCAACTTCATAAGGTCAATACTGAATACATCAGGTATCTTAAGATGGAAGAGTCCATCCTTAGACAGAAAACCCAACTTAATTGGTTTAAGGAAGGAGATGCAAATACCAAGTAATTTCATGCATTGGTCAGGGGGAGAAGAAGAAGATTTCTCATCCAGAACATACAAGATGAGAATAAAAACTGGATTCAAGAGGAAAATAGTATAGGAAATGAAGTTCTCAATCATTTCCAGAAGATTTTCACAGGTGAGGATAAGGTCGTTGATGAGGATCTGTTGGATTGTATCCCAACTAAGGTTACTCAAGACCAAAACCACAAACTACAGGCTCTTCCTGACCTAGAAGAGCTACATCAGGTGATTCAAGATATGAGCCCCTATTCTGTCATTCGCCCAGATGGGTTTAATGGAATGTTTTACCAATCCTGCTAGAATATCATTAAGCTAGACCTGCTGAAAACTATTCAAGCCATTTTCAGTGGTCATGAGATCCCCAAGTATTATTCCTATTCCTGCATTATTTTGATCACTAAAATAGGTAATCCTGCCAGCTTCTCTGACTATAGACCAATTAGTTTGAGTAACTGCATCTGTAAGATCTTTTCTAAGATTCTTTCTTCTAGATTGGCCTATATTCTCCCTAACCTTATTTCCAGCAATTATTCAGGCTTCATTAATGGGATAAACATTGCTGAAAGTATTATGCTGGCATAAGAGATCATTCACCACATCAAGAAACAAATGAAAAGGGGTAATGTGGTGATTAGGCTTGACATGGATAAAGGCTATGATAGGGCCTCTTGGTCCTACATCTGTGTAGTCATGAGGAAAATGGGGTTTGGGGAGCAGTTTATAGACCTAGCTTGGAGAATTATGAGCAACAACTGGTATTCCATTATTATTAATGGGGACAGACATGGCTTCTTCCACTCCATTAGGGGGCTTAAGGAAGGTGATCCTCTTTCTTCTGCTCTGTTTATTCTAGGGGCTGAGGTATTGTCTAGGATGCTGAATAGACTTCATGACCACCCTAACTTTCAAGCATTCTATATGAACAAGTGAGGCCCTCAAATCAATCACCTCAACTTTACAGATGATGTGATTCTGTTCACTTCTGGTAACTCAGAGTCTTTAACTCTGATCATGAAGGTGGTGGACTCCTATGAGAGAATTTCTGGCCAAATGATCAACAAGAGCAAAAGTCATTTCATGGTCATTTCTGGCACTGATTAGGCTACTTGTGAAAGGATCACTGATATTACAAGGTTCAAATAAAAGAAGGACCCCATCACCTACCTGGGATGCCCCTTGTACATAGGAAGGCAAAGGATTATTTATTTCTCTGAAATGGTGTCCAAAGTCATCTCAGGTTGGCAATCTAAGATTTTGAGTTATGGGGGGAAGGCTACTCTGATCAACTATGTAATCCAATCTTTTCCCATTCATCTTTTGGCTACCATTTCCCCTCCTTCCACTACCTTGAAACAAATCCAAAGCCTCACTGCTGACTTCTTTTGGGGAAGAATTGAACAAAAGAAGAAGTACCACTGGGCCTCTTGGAAGAGCCCCAGCTTACCCTTTTTAGAAGGAGGTATTGGATTTAGGAATCTAACTGATATTTGCAAAGCCTTCCAGGTAAAACACTGGTGGAACTTCAGAAGTAAGTCTTCTCTTTGGGCATATTTCCTGAAGGCCAAATACTGCCAAAGGGCCAATCCACTAACAATGAAAGGAGACAAAAAGGACTCCCTGATTTGGAAGCATATGATGCTTAACAAATATCTAATTGAACCCCATATCCAATGGAGGGTTTATTCTTGCAACTGCCTATTTTGGTGGGACAACTGGCTGGGGGTAGGGCCCCTGGCTATGAATAGTAATAATACTCACAAATTCAACAATATTAAAGTGGATGATCTGGTGCATAATGGACAGTGGGAGCAAGAAACGCATAGGGATATAATCCCTATCCAGTACATAGTTAAGATTCTTAATACTCCTATACAGGTCAACAGTGGCATATTGGACAAGACAATTTGGACTCTCAATCCAAATGGAGAGTTCACGACTTCCTCAGCTTGGAACTTGGTAAGAGAGAAAAGGGATCAGAATAATATCAACAACCTTATATGGCACAAAACTATTCCTTTCAAGTGCTCCTTACTGTTATGGAGGGCACTAAGGACTAAATTACCCACCAATGAAAAGTTGGTCAGCTTTGGTTATGATCCCTCCAACTACCATTGTTGTGTGAACTCAGGAGAAGAGACTATAGACCACATCCTGCTGAATGGGATCTTTGCTAGGAAAATTTGGGCTTACTTTGCTAGATACTTAGGCATTAACCAGGATGTGAGTTCCCTAAGGTTGAACATCAGGAAATGGTTGGGAAATAAGCACAACAATAAATCCCACAAGCTATTGATTCAAGATACTCCAATCTACATTTGTTGGAATCTGTGGAAGAACAGATGCTCAGCCAAGTATGATGCTAAAGCCCCCAGCACAGCCAGGGTAAGATATATGGTGACTACAGATATGGTTATGACTTTAAGGACAGTTTTCCCATATATTGATTGGCCTTATGGCTAGAAAGATATCATCAGTATGGTTGAAAATTACAACTAGGAGGTGAAAATAACCCATGTACAATGGCTTAAACCTGAAGAACAGTGGATCAAAGTGAATACTGATGGTAGTTCCTTAAACAACCCAGGCAGTATTGGAGCAGGAGGAGTCCTGAGGGACAATAAAAGAGACCTTATTATTGCCTTTGCACACCCTTTAGGACATGGCACCAACCAACAAGCAGAAGCCCTTGCAGTAGCCATAGGACTTGAATGATGTGTCCAAATAGGAGTTACTAAAGTCCACCTAGAGGTTGATTCTGAACCTTTGAGTTTATGGATAAAGTATATAGCATCTCCTCCCTGGAAGCTTCAAAAAGAGTTTGATAGAATCCAACTCTCAAGAGTTCAAATTCTGGAATTCAAGTGCGGCGATATTCTGAGAGTAGAAAATAAAGTTGCAAACTCTCTTGCAGAGTACAGCCAGCAGATCACTAGCCCCCAGACCTTTCATGATGCCAACCTGATGCCATGAAATAGTAGAGCCCACCTAAGGATGGACAAGATGGTAATAGTGTCATTCAGGAGGAAGCAACTGTAGAGGATGAGGAAACCACCCTAGTTGCCTCAGCCCAAAGACAGAAGATCCCTTTACTGATTCAGGAACTCAACCAACAGGTTAGAAGTAGGATTATTAGTAGGATAGTAGGATCTTCTTGCTCATATTGTAAGGGGAGAGTCTCCGTTGTTAATTGCTTTCCTAGAATTTTGTAATGAGAGGAGTCCACTCTTTGGATTTTCTTGGATTGTCTACTTTTCTTAGAGTATCATGACTAGTCTTCTTAAGCATGTCATAGAGTACCATCATAGGGAGGAATTAAGGTTTATGTCCCCCTCTATTTACTTTTATGCTTGCTATTTATTTATGTTATAGCCTGGGGGTGTTGCTTAGCCCCTGCCCTCCATAGGGTCTTAAAATTGAATAAAACAACACTCAATCCTCACCAAAGTTCTCTCAATAATTTTGACCTCTATTGATGAAAGCTTGAAGACATTGGGGAAAATCAACTTTCTTGAAAATTCATTCAACTCCCTTGGCTAATCTCTAGGTATGTGGGTTTGATTCATGGATTACCTTCTATCCAGGAAGACTCAAGAACCTTCCTCTTTAAATTATGAATTTAAGCTTCCTTTAATTATGGGTTCTTTAACTTTTAATGTATTCATTGCATTGAGTTATAAGTTGTAGAAATTAGGTGATTTAATGATGATTTATGTTTGAATTTTAGGAAATGCGTGAAAATTCTTGAAGGATCAATGTGCATGTCTCTTTTATGGTTTAATATGCATAGGTAAATTGCATTATGTTTTGAATTGGGATTTTATCATGAATTATGTTGAATTAGCTATTTAATTATGGTTTAAGGTTTAAATCCTCCATTACCCATGCACTTGATTCCTCATTCATAGCATAAGCATTGAAGAATGGTTATGATGAAGTTCTTGTTAAGGGCATGACCCTCATGTTACGATATGATATGTTAAGGCTTGTGATCACATAGTCTCTTGATATCGTTCTTTGAGCAATATGGGTCTTTACACCAATATTATATGATAAGATTTGATAATTATGGAGCTACTCTCATGCATGAAGTTTATTTGGCTTTTTAGCCCAAATGAAGAATGATTATGAAATGTATTTGACTCTTGTGAAGTATGCATGAGAGTAATGAAATTGAATTTGGCTTTTAATCCAAAGTATGCTTGATTTGATGTTCAAGTGTTAAGTTTTCTTTTTAAAGCATGTATATGTATACGTATTCTTGTGGGATGATGACTTAGTACCGAGAAGGATTGGAGTAGTAAGTGGGCTATCCCCAAAGGTCCCACTCCTTTCCCAAAACTATATGCCAACGTAGGTATGCTACTGAAATGGGAGGCCTGTAAGGTATTCTTTGATATGATATGATATTATATGCTATGTTATGTAAATCAATCCAAAATTACCAAGACGTAAGAAAGGTGGTGATCACACCTAAATGGAAGTACTGTAAGGTGTGGTGTAGATTACCTTTGGCAAGTAATCATCTATGATCCGATAGGAGGCCTCATCTGGTAAGTTCATGTTGTAGCTCATATGAGTTTGGATTTCAGTTATGGTTCCATCCCCTTTATACTATAAGCATTATCGCATTTCATGCATCATGGTTATCATGGCATATTGATGTACTATTCTTCTTTATATTCTCTTTTTATGTATGTGGCCTTGCCATCTAGGTTGCCTATAGGTTCATGTGCATAAGCATTTGTATGCCAGCATACATAGTTCTTTATTGTGCTAACCCATACTCTTTGTCTACATGTTCTAACCATGCAGGGACTTAAGGTGACTTTCATCCTTCTCTAGACGGCTAATCGAGATTCGAATTATTTCTTGTGGTAAGCCCTATGTTTCAAAGGCAACATTGCATTTCATCTACCTATGTATTTACTCTTGTTTCCTTACTATATTACTTGAGGGTGAACTCGAATTATGTCGAGGCCCCGCTCTATCTTATGTAGAGGCTATGTTGGACATATTAGACTATTGCACGTTGTATTATGTTTTGATGAGATGTTATGACAATAGAGATTTGGCTATAAGAATGATGTTTCGATTATGCTTATGATTATACTTAGGTTTGTGAATGTTGGGAATGTGCTTAAGTGGAAAGTCCCCTAACACGGTATGCCCCCATAGCTTGAGTCCTAGTTACCCGCCCCTTAGAAATACTTGTTATGTGCTATGTGAGACATGTTCATCCCATTCCCGGTAACATCCCCATAGCTTGAGTCCAAAGTCCCGTTTACCCTAGAATTATGTGTTATGTGTTTACTTTTCCATGCTTCCGAACTGATGATGTGAGTAATGATGTTATGATGGCTTGATTGAGGACTTTCAGGTTCTCCTTTTCCATGTCATATCTAGGCCCTACTTTTGAGTCGTGACAAAGATGGTATCAGAGCCTAGGTTTGTAAATGATCCTCGGAGTCCAACATGCCACGTCGATTAGTATCTTGTTCATAGGTGTAAAGCGCGCCATACTTATGAGCGAGAGAGGCTATGATGATTTTTTAGGAACTTGTCACTTCATTTTCTCTTGTGTCATGCCTTGTACTATTTATGAGATTTCCTAAACTCTTGGTGTTCTTGTCACTCTTTCAGAATATGCCTCCTAGAAGAGCTCCCTTCCCTCGTCAAGCTCTAGAATTTGAAGAACAAGCCCCTCGGGTACTAATAGAGGAAAGAGTATCTCATGCAGAGTTTAGAAATGTGGTGTCTATGTTGGTCCAAGAAGTGGCTAACCCAGACCAACCAGCTAATATCGTGAATGTTGGTACTCTGGCTTTTAGGGTGAGGAATTTTACCCGGATGAACCCTCCGGAGTTCTTTGTCACAAAAGTAGACAAGGATGCTTAAGAGTTCATTAATGAACTCACTAAGTTGTTGACTATCATGGGGGTGAGTTCTGAAGAGAAAGCTGAATTGGCCACACATCAATTGAAAGATGTGCCCCAAGTGTGGTATAACCAATGGTTTGTTGAGCGAATGGTTGATTTCAAGGTTAGTTCGGAAGAATTCAAAATGGCCTTCCTTGATCGTTTCTTTCCTCTTCATCTTAGGAAAGCCAAAATGATCAAGTTCATCAATATTCGACAAGGTGGTATGACCGTGAGGGACTACTCTCTCAAGTTTATTAGCTTTCCAAATATGCCCCTATGCTTGTAGCGGATCCCTGTGTAAAGTTGCAAAAATTTATTTTGGGTGTTTCAGATTTGGTAGTGAAGGAGTGCCAAACTGTTATGTTCATCCGTGACATGGACATATCTAGGCTCATTGTCACGCCTCCAACTCTACAAAGACGGACAGGAACTTGGTGCCCTCTAGGCCCGAGAGAACCAACATACAACCTGTACTTATCATGCATATGTCTATGACAATGCTACTGAGAT
>JBCEWC010014275.1:0-14488 GCA_038996855.1 Solanum aculeatissimum
TTCTTCCCCAAATTCTACAAGCTAGCTTCAATAGAGGCCAAGAGAGTCTTAGGATCTTAAGAGAGTGTATAGGAGAGTTTGAATGGATGAATGAGGGCTTAGGGAATGTTTTAGGGGTTTAGGATACCTTAGGGGACTAAAAAGGGGCTTAGGGAAATGATAAATCACGAAATTACCATTAATAAAATGCAACTTTCCATAACTAAGCAGTGTCAAATGGTGATACAGTACCCGTTCAATAGTGAACGGTCCGTTCAACCTGCCGTCCCAACTCCCTTAGCCAAAATCTTCAGTGCGAACTTTTGGAGGACTTTCTGTTACACTTCAGGAACCACTTGATGGTCCGATCAAGGTGTGATTGTCCTTGTAAGGCACCGTTTAACCATACTTAGCCTCAAAAATCATGTCCAAGCCTTGGCCTAGACACTGTCCAACTTGACGGGACAGTGAACGGCTCGTCAAACACCAAACGGGCTGTTGAAGGCTTCGTTGGTTTAGACTTGGCTTAGGGGTGGTTACAGGCCATCCCTAGCTCACTGGAACACCTGCTAAGGTACCACATGAACCGTGCAATGTTTCACATCCCGTGCCAAAGTCCTTGGCTACTTTTCTGAGCCTATCTCCAATGGCTTTTGAATTTTAGATAGTCTCTCTGTTTAGGCCATATCCCCCTCATCCGAATTCCAAATTGAGTGAAACAACTTGTGTTGCAAAGCTAACTTAAAGGGAGTCCATTTGATATTTTGTAGCCCATATGGTTCATCCCACATCAAAAGTTATGACTATTTGAAGTACACAGCTGAAACTATCCCTCTTGGCCACTAACTAGCCCAATTTGCATTCTGCCACTTAAACTCAACCTGTGGCTACCAAAACTTAACCATGTCTTGTAGTACATCATAGAATGCCAACTATAAGTAGATTTCAGAAATTTTTGAGTTGTTACAGTAACACCCCCAAATACATCCTACCTAGTCTAAGTAGAGACCCAGAGAAAACTAAGAAAGGTGATGTAGGAAAATTATAGAAAAATCATGAATGCCATCAACGCCCCATAGAGAGATCTATAGCTCGTAGATGAGGCCTTGTAGATACCCAGGTGACTTGGTGAAATATTTTGAAAGTCTAAGGCCCATGCACAAGACAACATACAGTTCGTAGACTAGGTTTCGTAGCTTGTTGATTAAAAAAAAAACTTTTCAGAATATTAAATCATGAGTTGTCAAACAACTCATAATTTATGTTACGACAAGTAAGTCTAGTTCCGTAGGTTGAGTTCCAGAAAATCAACTTTTTAGGACTTTGGAATCACGAGTTATCAGATGGCCTATAGAAGTATCTATGGCCCGTAGAAAGAGGTTTCATAAGTGAAGGTGAAATTTTCATTAACCCAACTTTTGGACACCCTCACTTACGAGAGGCGCCTTATTGCCCATATGTCGATCTAAGACCCATAAACGGGGTTTCGTAGGTCCACTGGGCAGATTTTAAGAGGAGCATTCTTGTCTTTTCCTAACCCTTTTTATTAAATCCAATGACATTTTGGACTTGATTTAAGTCCTATATCAGAACCCTAGGTGTAATTATCTTTCATTCACACTTAGGAAATTCCAGGAGCATAAAAAAATGGGGAAAAGTAAGGGTTTTTTGGTTCAAGTACGAGGATCATTAAAGTGTCAATTGTTCATCAAAATTCTAGGTATGTAAGGCATCCTAAAGCGTAGGACTGAGTTCGTCCATATGTCCTTCATCTACTTGAGTCTAGTTTATGCATAATAAAAGAGTATTGATAATCTCATGATCCAGAATTTTGAGTTACTTGCAATTATTTTGAGTCTTTATGCATAATTGTGAATGAGTCAGTGAGTTACATGTTGGTGGCATAAAATTTGAGTATAAAATTTGGAATTCATCGTTATGAACTCTGAGTTGCATCATTCTATATGACTTTTGTTGCACTGATGAGATTTAGACCAAGAATGTGATTGCGTCAATTGAGTAAATCAAGCCAGAATGAGCATAAAAAGTATAATGCCTATATATGTGCATATTAATAAGCATCTTACTTGTATTATGTGATAAGTACGATCCAGTACAGTGTAAATGACCATTTGAGTTGAGTCAAGAGCTTGATTTAATGCACAATTGATTTCCTTGATTGGTTGAGTTGATGAGTAATTGAGTAGAGATGAGATGAGATAATTTTAATGAGTTGAGTTGCATGAGCACATTTTAGTCTTGGAAGGAGTATTGAGAATTGAGCGAATAAGAGTATAACACCCCAAAACTACTTTTCTAGTGTGGGATAGTCGAGCAGTTAACTTTGGTGGCTCATGTCCCAAAAGATAGATATTCTATTTGGATCTTAGAGAGAGAGGTTGACGTCATTTACCTTGGAAAGTTTAGGATGGGCGTGGAAACGACTTCAGCATCATTATATATCACAAAACTCATGGTGGTTGAAGTTATGTCGGTTAGAGAAACTTCCAAGCAATACATGATTGAGCATATTGTATTTTAAACTGATCTTCATAACCATTGAGTTTATTTTCAACTCTTGGTTTTAAACTTTAATCTTGTGTATCTATTGAGTTAAGTTAAGAGATGATGAGTTGAGTTGAGCATGACCTATTTTTCCTTTTTGAGCTATTTTAAATACCTGTATATTCGATATACCGACATCTGTTTGGGCCTGCTTCATTCATGATGCAGACATATGTGATATAGGACTTTAGCAGGTGCATCATTGAGGTCTAGCATTCTTGCATCCAGATTTTGTGAGCCCTCCTTGATGTTCGGAGGAGCTAGTAATCTTTCGTTTAAGTATATTTTATTTATTTCTTTGATTTGGGGTAGCCATGGTCTGTCAGGGTACCATATAGATGTTTAGAGATAGAGGCTTCATAGACATTGAGTAGAGGATTTGTTGAATTTCATTTTATTTCCAAACTTTGTCATTGGAACTATTCCTTTTACATAAGAGGTTGATTATATGAATGATATTCTTTATGGAGTATTTTCCGCTTTCAAGTTGATTTGATGATAAGACCAGGTAGTTCTCTCAGGGAATCAACAATGGTTTTTTGAGTGTTGGCCACGCCAAGGGTACCCGCCCAGGGCATGACAGACTTGGTATCAGAACACAGCGTTCAAGTGTCCTAGGGAGTCTATGAACCCGAGTCTAGTTTATAGGTCTGTTGTGCACCACACTTTATAAGAAGGGCTATACGACATTAGGAATGGTTAAACTTCTATTATATTTTGAATTCATGCAATAGAGTTTAACTCTATGAAAGCTCCCTTCTAATTCGTGTGTTATGCATTTATAGATCATGCCTTCTAATCGTACTACCCTCTAGAGAGATGCTGTGATGAGCAACACTGTGAATCCTCATCAAAAGGCACCTATTTAGATGGATACGAGGGGCTGGGGTCGATCAACTAAAGCTAGTGGTGTTCTACAGGCACTTACTGCTCCACTTGCTTCGGCTACAAAGACCAACTTCATATGAGCAATCACTATGCTCACCAATTGGTAGCTTCTCTGAGTGGGAATTGGATTTCACAGACTTCTAGTTCTAGCTCCCAAGAGCAGACCACTGCCACTAGACTTAGGGATTTTCTAAGGATGAACCCTGTCTTCATTGGGTCTAAGGTTGAGGAGGATCCTCAAAACTTTATTGATGAGATGTCGAAAGTCCTGGAAGATATGCATGTGACTGAGACCGAAAGAGTTGAACTTGCTAACTATAAACTCAACGATGTGGCAAACATCTGGTATAATCAGTGGGAGGAGGGTCGAGGTGAGGATATTGAGCCTGCTGAGTAGAGTGAATTTGAGAATGCGTTTCTTGATCACTTCTTCCCCCAGGAGTTGAGGGATGCGAAGATTGAGGAGTTTGTGAAACTAAAGTAGGAAGGGTTGACTATCAAAGAATACAACCTTATATTTTATCAAACTGTCTCGGTATTCTCTAGAGATGGTCCAATATATGAATGCAAGAATTAGGAAGTTTATACCTGGCTTGGGTAAACATGTATAGAAGGAGAGCAAGACAACATTGATAATCCTAGGTATGGATATCTCTACGGTCATGGTCTATGCATAACATCTTGAGGAGGATAAGAAGAAAGATAGAGAGGAGCATTTTAGAAAAAAGGCTAAGTTAGTAAGGCCTGAGCCAAACTAGCATAAGCAGGGTAAAGGAGATGACTCTTACTTCCATAAAAGCCCTTCGGGTTATGCACCATCCTCAGTAAGTTCACCAGCTCCAAAGGATGATCGAAACTCCGAAGGTTAGCAGAATTTCATAGCACAAGGTTCTCAAGCCAGTGTTACCCTTGGCTTGAAATGGAAACCACCTTGTGGTAGGATGCATCTGAGAGAATGCAAATAGAGAGGGAATGGTTGTTATAAGTGTGGACAAGTGGGTCGTTTCCAGAAAGAGTGTCCATTGTGGAAAAATAAGGCCAGTATTCTGCTACAGTACAACAAACCAGAGGTAATCAGATAGGTGTTTCACCAAGGACAGGTGTTGTAACTAACCATCTATATGTGATAGGGACCCGTCAGGACTAAGAGGTTGCACCATATATTATGATGGGTATGCTTCGAGTCTTTACCTTTGATTTTTATACATTTATTGATCTGGGTTGAACTTGTTCTTTTATGACACCATATGTGGCTAGTAAATTTAAGATTCTTCTTGAGTGCTTCCTAGAGCCATTTTCCATTTTTACTCCTACTTGTGAGTTTATTCGAGCCAAAAGAGTCTATAGAAATTGTGTAGTGTCCATCTATTATAAGGATACTTTTGTTGACTTGACTGAGTTAGAAATGACTGATTTTGATGTAATCCTTGGCATGGACTGACTTCAAGTCAGCTATGCCAAAGTCAATTATAGAACTCTAACTATCAAATTCCAATTTTCTAATGAGTCTGTCTTAGAGTATAAGGGATATTCTATTCCACCTAAGGGTAAGTTTACTTCCCAACTTAAGCCCAATAACTTAATCTCTACAGGATGTATCTATCACCACGTGCGAGTTAAATCTGATGATGTTGAGCCTCCTACCTTTGAGTCCATCTCGATTGTGAGTGAGTTTCTAAAGTGTTCCTTGAGGATTTGCTCGGAGTACCTCCTGATAGGGAGATTGACTTAGAAATTGACATTCTTCCTGACACCCAACCTATTTCCATTCTGCCATATAGAATGGCCCTTTCTGAGTTGAAAAAGTTGAAGGAGCAGTTGAGGGAATTGCTTGAGAAAGGTTTTATTAGGCCGAGTGTCTCACCATGGGGTGCTCCGATTCTATTTGTGAGGAATAAAGATAGTTCCTTAAGGATGTGGATTGACTACCGTCAGTTTAACAAGGTGATAGTCAAGAATAAATATCCACTTTTGAGGATCAATAAATTATTTGACAAACTTTATGGTGCCACTATTTTCTCCAAAATATACCTGAGATTAGGCAATCACTTTTTAAAAGTGTGGGAAGGTAACATACCAATGATGGATTTTTAAACCCAATATGGTCACTTCGAGTTCTTAGTAATGTCTATTGAGTTAAAAAATGCACCTACAATCTTCTTAGACTTGATTAATAGAGTATTCAGACAACACCTCGATATGTTTGTGATTGTATTCATTGATGATATTTTTTTGTATTCCAGAGATGAGGAGGAGCCTTCTAACTATCTTAGGATTGCCTTACCAACACTCAAGGATAATGAGTTACATGAAAAAATTTTAAAGTGTGAGTTTTGGCTCAAATCTGTGGCATTCCTAGGCTATGTGATTTCAGGCGATGGTATACGAGTAGACACAGAAACGGTTGAGGCAGTTAAGAACTAGCATAGACCAACCTCTCCAACTGATATAAGAAATTTTCTAGGTTTGGCTTGTTACTACTACAGATTTGTTGATGGGCTCTCTTCTATATTTGCACCATTGGCTAAACTGAGTCAAACGAAGGTCAAGTTTCAATGGTCTGATGAGTGTGAGAGGAGTTTCCAAGAGTTGAAAACCACGTTGACTACTGCCCCAATGTTAACCCTACCTGAAGGAACTGAAAGATTTGTCATTTACTGTGATGCCTCAAGAGTGGGATTGGGATGCATATTGACGCAGAGGGGTAAGGTTATCGCTTATGCTTCCAGACAGCTCAAGGTTCATGAGAAATATTACCCAATCCATGATCTTGAAATAGTTGCTATAGTATTTGCACCTAAGATTTGGTGTCACTACTTATACAGAGCGCATGTTGATGTATTCACGGACCATAAGAGCCTGCAATATGTCTTTACCCAAAAGGAGCTAAATTTAAGGCAGAGGAGATGGCTTGATTTCTCAAAGACTATGACATGAGAATCCTATAACATCCAGGTAAGGCTAATAGAGTTGTTGATGCTCTTAGAAGGTTGTCTATGGAGAGCACTACTTATGTGAAAGAGGAGAAGAAAGAGTTAGCAAAAAAGGTTCATATATTGGCTCAATGGGAGTAGAAACTAGATGAATCTGGTGAAGGTGGAGTGCCTATGCACAATGGATCTACATCATCTCTAATATTAGAGGTGAAGAAGAAGAAAGATCAAAATCCCATCTTATGGCAATTGAGATATCAAGGAAAATTGTGTGTCCCAGATATTGATGGTGTTCAACAGAGAATCACAGAGGAAGGAAGCCCACAATTTCAAATATTTTATCCATCCTGGCTCAACTATAATATACCATGATCTGAGAGAAGTTTATTACTGGAGTGGGATGAAGAAAAACATTGATGAGTTTGTTTCTAAGTGCTCGAATTGTCAACAAGTTAAAGTTAAGTATCCAAGTCCATTTGGAGTAGCCTAAAACTTTGAGATCCTAGAGTGGAAGTGGAAAATGATTAACATGAACTTCATCATAGGTTTATCGAGGTCTCGCAGACAATATGATTCGATTTGGGTGATAGTTTATAGGAGGACAAAGTCAGCACACTTCTAGGTAGTAAAAACAACTAACACCAAGGAGGAATATGCACAGTTATACATATGGAGATTGTGAGGTTGAATAGGGTCCCCTTGCCTATTATCTCAGAAAGAGGATCCTATTCCTTTGCTTAGTCTTGGAGTTCCTTTAAAAAAAGCTTAGGTTCAAAGGTGAATCTCAACACTTCTTTTCACCCTTAGACTGATCGCCAGGTAAAGCACACAATTCAAACATTGGAGGATATGTTTAGAGCTTGTGTGATTTACTTTAAAGGTAATTGGGATGGTCATTTTCCTCTGATTGAGTTTTCCTACAACAACAACTTCCATTCGAGTATTCAAATGGCTTCATATGAGGAATTTATAGGAGAAGGTGTAGATCACTTATTGGTTGGTTCGAGGTGGGTGAGTTAGAATTATTTGGACTAGAATTGGTTCACCAAGACATAGAAAAGGTGAAAATCATACAAGAAAGATTAAAGACTGCACAGAGTCAACAAAAATCCTACATCGATATTAAGAGAAGAGACTTAGAGTTTGAGATTAGCGATATGGTGTATCTGAAAGAGTCACCTATGAAGGGTGAAATACGATTTGGAAAGAAAGGGAAGTTGAGTCTGAGGTACATTGGTCCTTGTAGTTTCGACTTTGTGCTTACGCTTAGCACCCACCCCTACTAGGAGGTTTTGAAGAGGTCGTACAAGTATTTAAACCTAACTTTGTTAGGGTCAGTTTCACAAGGAATAAGGTAGACCCTAGATTAGCACACATTCAGTAACTTGACTAGATATACTCTAGTATCTCCCAAACAAAGGAAAAATAAAAATGAGTCTGCTTATGCAGATTTGATTTCAATTGCCATAAAATAGGATTTTGATCTTGCTTCTTCTTCACCTCTACTATTAGAGATGATGTAGATGCATTGTGCATAGGAACTCCACCTTCTCCAGATTCATCTAGTTTCTACTCCCAATCGAGCCAATATGTGAACCTTTTTTGCTAACTCTTTCTTCTCCTCTTTCACATAAGTAGTGCTCCCCATAGACAACCTTCTAAGAGCATCAACAACTCTATTAGCCTTACCTAGATGTTATATGCTCATGTCATAGTATTTGAGAAATCAAGCCATCTCCTCCGCCTTAAATTAGCTCCTTTTGGGTGATGACATATTGCAGGCTCTTATGGTCTGTCAATACATCAACATGCGCTCTGTATAAGTAGTGACGCCAAATCTTAGGTGCAAATACTATCGCAGCTAATTCAAGATCATGGATTGAGTAAATCTTCTCATGAACCTTGAGCTGTCTGGAAGCATAAGTGACAACCTTACCCCTATGCGTCAACATGCATCCCAATCCCACTCTTGAGGCATCACAGTAAGTCACAAATATATTAGTTCCTTTAGGTAGGGTTAACATTGGGGCAGTAGTCAACCTGGTTTTCAATTCTTGGAAACGCCTCTCACACTCATCAGACCATTGAAACTTAACCTTCTTTTGATTCAGTTTAGCCAATAGTGAAAATATAGAAGAGAGCCCATCAACAAATCTGTAGTAGATTTTATATGCTACCAGTAAAGAAACTAACTAGGGCAACATGTTCCTCATGACTTCCTAGCTAAGTATTTTTGGATATTCGCAACTCGTGTTTGGTGTATAGGTGCAGGATAGTGAGTTAAGTTCTCCTAAATCCTTGATCGGGCATCTAGGTGAATTTCATCACATTACTGGATCAGTCTCTGTGATGTGTCGTTACTAACCCTCACTTTCCATCCCAGACCAAAACTACTACCCCTAGTAGTAGCCTGATTCGTTGAGAAATAGTAAATCAACCTTTGTTAATTACTTCATTATCTATTCGTCACCTCCTGGATCTGGCCGGTGATACTAGGTTATTTTTAATGTAGGCCTCCGTTAAAATTCAGTTAATTTGAAAAAGTTAATTAATGCTCCTAATCACCATTCAAAAAATTATAGGTAATTTGGTTTTACTTTTCTAGTGCGTCATGGTTCCAACAACCCTAGTTGTGGACTTAGCCACGCATCCTTATCATGTTAGTAGAAATCATGTAGGGAGAATAAATAATTAAATAACTTATGAAACAAGAACTGATAAAAAAAATTGAAAACTCAATGGAATTGCAAACTTGAATTAATTAAAAATCACAAAAGATGTTCACAAGTATTGTTTTCTCTCTTTTTCCAAAACATTCCTCCTTTGTATACCTACGCAGCACAGAGATACAAAAATCAATCCCATGGTACAGAGTACATCAAAACCTCAAATAGATACCCAAATTTCCTTAGAAGCCATATCAGTTAGCTATCTAGTGAACCAATGCAGACTATTAATTTCCAGTAGTGCAACTATGACAAGCCATGCAATCATAGGTAAACGACATATCACTGAACTAGTTATGTGTAATACTGTAATTCGCGTGCCCTCACAGAAAGAAGTCCCCTTAATATTCTAGATGATATGTTTTATTATTCTTAGTCTAAGGTTATTGGGGCTGTATAAAAAAATTTCACTCCCACAAAAGACATTCAAGTACTGTACCTAATACCATATACTTGCCCCTATACTCTAGACTCATGACTTGTGGACTAGTTGAAATAGGATCACGTTAGGACTTTTCAGGCTTGTAATGTAGGCTCAGGGGGCTTTGGAATGATTAGCTGGATAAATATTGACTACGACCCTCCTTGATACTACATTATTTACCACTTTCGCCCTACCAACCTATCACTTCTCCTTTCTTCTCCTCTTCTCCTTGTTTTCGCCTGTCTAGGGGTACATTTTTTTCTTTTTAATACTTTGCCCTTATTTATCTACACTCTTTCAAATTTTGGCATACTACTCATTTTTCTTGCACATCTTTTATTATTTTTTTCTTTCTTTGTGTCACTAAGCATTTTGCCTTCTTTATGACTTTCCTTTATACCAACCACCCTCAACTTAGGTTTTTTGCCTAAGCTGAGGTGCACAATATCTAACCTTTGAACCAGGGCCACTTGTTGGGTAGCCACCCTCAACTTAGGCTTTTAGCCTGAGTTGAGGTTCACAGTGTTCAAGGAAAGACCAGGGTCGAACTAGGATGTATCATTTATTAAGGCTCAACCTATTAGGTGTTTATAAAGAACATGGTCAATGTTAGGCTCAAAATAGGAACAAAGGGATAATTACATTTTGGTTTGTAATTTAGAGTAAGTGGGTTCAATTAGAACAATGTTCTAAGATCCTTTCCTACCCAACTACCCTAAGGTTTAAATCTCGAGTAAAAGGGCAAGTTCTGATTTACAGTACAGTAGAGAATTATGCAATTACGCTCACCCTCTCATAGCATTGCTTTACATATTTTACACAACTAATTAGATCATGCGCTTTATTACAAATACACACTTGTTAGAACAAATACTATAAGGATACCCTAATCATACATGGTTACTAATAGACTAACAAAACAAAATAAAATTTGGCGAGTATCATTTTTACACAAAAACTTACTATACCAACAGTATCAATACTATGTACTACACATGCTACTTAAAACATCTTAGACATGTTAGTTCAACACAAAATAAAATTTTCAGGGAAAGAACATAGGCAAGAGAATATTTTAGATATCAACAATTAGGGTAGTTATAGGCCCAGGTTACTCAGACTTCAATGAGGCTGTATAACCACCCACACCCCATCAAAAATAATGTGCATTGTCCTCAATGCAAAAAAATATCTTGTAAAGAACAGGGGTAAAAAAGGAGCATACCTGGGCACCTAAGCACCTCTCTCGATCTCATCTATCCCCCCTCCATAGAACTGATGGAATCCTCATCTGTTGGAGCAGCATGAGAGTAACTCGCGCCCTAAGCATTTGTTGTGCGCTCTCCTATCTGGCCTCCTCCTCCTCTCAGGATCTGGCCAGGGCGATCCTCAGCTCCTCTTTCTCTGTCCGCTCCACACTCTGGTACTTTGTATCTGGATCATTTGTTCAAGGCCTTTTCCCGGGGGAAATATGCATAGGCTCCTTCGGAGTGAACAGGTCAATGACAGGTGCTACAGCTGTTGTAGCAGATGGAAAACCTTCTGGTGCAACCAATGGTGCAGCAATGTTGGCCTAGAGTTGTTGAACCTCCATATGCATTGCCAATAGATCAACTTAGGACATTGTGTGGAGTCTTGTCTGGATCCACTCCTCGAATGCATCAATGTGAGCGTCCACTGGTGTAAGACCCTCTCTGATAGCTATGATGGTGAATGCTTGCATATAACTTTCCTCCACTAAAATGACCTAGCAGACCTAGGGCCTCAACTGTTGTAGAAGCTGAGCCAACTATGACTCAGTGTGTGCGAATCTCTGTATCAGGGCTTGGAATGATACTACCGGCACAAATGCAATGCTGGCAGGTGCTGATGAAGGAAACACCGACTCTGGGATAACAACAGTAGCAATAGTGGGCCCCTCCCCTCAGCACTCTCTGTCTGTAAGGGGCCCTCAATGGTCTGTACAGCAGCCGAGCTAGACAACTGAATCATAGCCATGGAGCAAGGTAGGTCTAGAAGTACTATGTGTGGCCTCGATGTGGACCTCATAGAAATTGGATTCTTTTCGGCCTTAATCAGGTCAGCGTCTAATGTACAATACATATTCAAGATGGTATCCACGTGATGTATAATGCGAACCCCTACCTCAAGACATAATCTGTGTATCAAGCATGGGAAGGGGATCATTGTGAACCTCCTCAGGGCCGCATCATGTATGTACTCTATGATCAGTGTGGCCCATTCGATGGCATAGCCGGCTAAGATACTGGTTACCAGAATAGCTCTCTCTGGCATGAGGGTGTTTTCTACAAGCATAGGCCGGATCCTCGAGCGTATCACCACTCACCAAAATATGATGGAGAAGCTGAGTGAAGCCTTGACAATAGGCTCAGAGGGTATGGCTACCCATACAGGGTCTAGACCAGGTGTATCAGTATGGGTAGCCACCCATTTCATCAAACGGCCTAGAGCTCTTAGTCCCTTATGATGCCCAAGTCATGCATCTGCTCCACTCTGCGGTCAAACTCTGTTGTAGATCTAGTGGCTGTAAATTCATGTCCAAATAGCATGCGCTGAATGGTCTCGTCTGATATATCCACCATCCAGCCTCGCACTCGAACCTCCTCAAGACTGGGTTGGCTGAGGGGCTTCATCCCCTTAGGAAGAGTATTGTGTATCATGGTGGGGTAGGAGGCGCGGAACTCACTCACCAATGTTGGTGAGTACCTCTTCGCTGGTTGAGCCACCCACTGGAGTTTGTACCATGTGATCGTGTCCTCCAGCCCTGGGACTCTATCGAGACCTATGGTAATAACTCGAGACTCCTCCAATATAGAACGAGTGAGATGGCCTAGACCGTTGGGATGAATATCTTCTGTGAAGATTGTTTGCATGCACTTCACACATCACCTACTATCTCTTGCATTTGGTGATAACACAGGTGCACGAGGGTTGGAGGATGGTCAGGCATCTAATCCCACCTCAGACTCATATCCTGACTCTTCTCAGAGGAGGTCATCTGGATGCTACTGCTAGCCCGATCCCCTCCGTCATCAGACTAGGGAGGTCGACTACAATAGCCTATGATGGAGCATGCCGGGAAGTTTCCCAACTCTGACATGGCTTTATATCGAAGTCTGGCTAGATGCCAAGATCCTCTACAGTGCTACTAGTCTCGGGGGCATGCGCCGAGTTAGTAGCCTCATCTCGCAAGTGGGCCTTCATTGCTTGTAACTCATCTTTCTTAAATTTTGGGGCCATAGTACCTGCAAGACAAACAATCACGAAACCGATTAGTTCCGTAAACAATCAATCAAGAACACAAGAGAATTTTAGAAATGACCTGGAAAAAATTTTGGTTTCACAAAACCCTACTTACGAGTCATGGATTGATCTACGACTCGTGAAGGGTATCGTAAGTCAGTGCACAGTCCTGTTTGGCCTACTGGACTATCTTCCACCAGAACCATCCACGACCCGTAAAATGCTCTATGAGTCATAGATGGAGTCGTGGAAGTAAGTTCTAAGTCAGGTTAGGTACTGGCAATTCATACGAGACCCCTTCTATGACTCGTGGATAAGTCCACGAATCGTGGAAGGTATCGTATGATGTGACCCTAAGAGATTATTTCCACTGGAATCTTTTATGAGGGGTAATCACGACTCGTGGACTAATACACGAGTCATGAAAGACCCTCGTAAATCTTTCCATATCACGACCCAAAAGTGGGGCCTAGATGTGACATGGCAAAGGAGAACCCAAAAGTCCTGGATCAACCCATTTGCATCATTACTCACATCATCAGTTCGGAAGCATGGAAAAGTAAACACAGAGCACATATTTCTAGGGAGAATGGGGCTTTGGACTCAAGCTATGGGGATGTAACTGAGAGTGGGATGAATATGGATCACATAGAACATAACAAGTATTTCTAAGGAGCGGATAAGTAGGACTCAAGCTATGTGGGCATACCGGGGTAGGGGACTTTCCATATAGGCACATTCCCAACATTTACAAGTCCAATACATAATGATAAGCATAATCGGAACATCATTGTTATAATCAATTCACAATAGCCATAATATCTCAACAAAACATAATACATCATGTAAGAGTATGACATGTCCAACATAGCCTCTACATACGATAGAACGGGGCCTCGAAATAATCCGGGCTCATCCTCAAGTCATAAAATAAGGAAAATAAAACAACAAAAGGAAGATAGAAAGTAGCTATTACCCTTGAAAAAAGGGCTCACCATAAACAAGTAGGTTCAAAGATGTCACTCGGTGTCCAACAGGAGATAGAGGTCATCACCAGTCCCTACATGGTTAGAACATGCAAACAAAGAGTATGGGTTAGCACATAATAAGCACTAAGTATGTGGACATGCAATGCATATGACATAATAATATGACCAAGTAATATGACAAGGGGACAAGTGATACGAAAGGAGTGCACATAGCCAAAATACAAGTATATCATAACAATATACCATGCCATGATGCATGAAATGCAACCTACGAATCATATCATAGCAGGGATGTGACCTCAACCGACAACAGAGGGAACTCGAGTGAGCTACTACTTGGATTCAGACTACTTGCCAGGTAGATCCCTAACAACCCTTCAACAAGGGGAAACATAACAAGTCATCCCATCTAGGAAAAAATCTCATTTTGGCACATGGTTTGACGAAAAGGAGTATGGACCCTTGGAGAAAGTCCACCCCGACTCTAATCCCTTGGTGCTAAGTGTCATCCCATGGGAATACATATATACATGCAAACTTTTCCAAATAGAGGGTTGATATTGTTTTCAAAACTATGCATCATTAGAAAAACCATGACATTATCTAATCCATATCCATACTTAGGCTAAAAAACCCACAAGACTTTCCAAAACCATTTCCATATCCATGCAATAGGAGTAGCTCATCTACATAGCTTATCATATCAAGCCTTCATAACAT
>JBCEWC010014276.1:0-14487 GCA_038996855.1 Solanum aculeatissimum
TTTGATATGCAGCGTGAGTATGAGCGACAGGTACATGAGCTTGGAGACTCGGTCCAGCTAACTCCTGATATGTCCAATCCGATTTACAAGGTATTGGATCGTCACGTCAAGCTGAGGCCATTGATGAGGTTAACGTAGCTGTCATGACTCAAATGATTACTGCACTGACAGAAAAATTGGCAGCCGAACAAGAACGGCAACATGCATTTGAAAGAAGGATGACTCAACAATATGAGCAGGTTCAGCGACGAATCAACAACATGGATCATCCGACTACACCATATGTACCTGGAGATCAGTCTGATGACAGTTCTGGAGATTTTGTAGAAAATAGTCCCCAGTTCCCTTGTATTTAATTTTTGGACAATTTGAATTTTTTGTTTAACTTTGAAACAATTTAAAAGTTTGATAATTATGATTTTCGTTCCTTTTATTGTTTAATTGTGCCTATATTATGTATTTTGCGTGTTTTACTTCTTCTTTATTGACTGGTGTTGGCTATATACATATAATAAATTGAATTGAATGAAACTTTCTTGCAATTTTTTTTAAAAAAAATTCCAGAAAAGCGACGGACAGGGTCCCCAAGTCCGTCGCTTTTTATTTTTTTTAATAAAATTTCCAGAAAAGCGACAGACACAGGGACCCAGTCCGTCGCTTTTTATTTTTTAAAAAATTAAAACTACTCTGTCCGTCGCAATTGTTTGAAATCCGTCGCTTTTGTTCATATTTTTTATTAAAAAAAAAAAATCACGTTGTCCGTCGATATTCCGTCGCTATTTTGCCACGTTGTCCGTCGCTATTGAAAAAGCGACGAAACTGACTGCGTCTCTTTTCCGGAAAATAGCGACGCAGTCCATCGCTTTTTCCCGTCGTTTTTTCACAGTTTTTTAGGAGTGAAATTGGGCTGGACAGTTATGAAAAATCTGGTAATTCATATTTTCTTCGTGCTCGTTCTTTTCTCTCGATCTTCTTTCTCTTCTCCTCTCTTCTAAATATTCTACCCTAATTTGTTACAGGAAATTCACCATTGGAGATTAGCTTAGTTTGAGTGGAGTAGTAGCTTGTAATAGATGAACTACCAATCAATAAATGTCCGAATTCTTAATCTCTAGTTTTTTTGGTTGTTTTCTTGAATTGCAATTAGCATTACATAACATTAGGATCACATTTTAAAGTACAATCCAGCCACTTGGAAAGCATCCCAAAGGATTTTTAATGAATTTTATACGAATTTCAAGTATTTCCATAATTAATTTTATCTTCGTCCATTTCTATTTATTTTATTTTGGTTACTGAAAACAAAACTATTTTATGGTGATTACATATGTTTTATGACTGAAGTTAATATTTTGTCTCCTGATAGGTACTACTCTTTTAAAAACTCCTAGTCCAAAGCATCAACAGAGATTCTTCTGCATGAGTAAGGGAGCGTTGCGCCTAATAAAAAGTCTTGTGTACTATCCATCCTTTGTTGAGAAAAAAAGATCCCAATTTAATTATTAGAGAATAAAAATAGTGATATAATGGCTCCTCCCTATGCGTTGAGTCAGTAGCTACGTACAGTGACAAATAAGAGGGCAATAAATAAATGATATTAGTTGTCAAAAAGCATATCTGGAAGGGGAATAAAAATAGTTTAACTTATGATAAGTTCAACACTTAATTCCCCTTTTTGTTAATGACCAATCATGCCCACTTTCCTCTTTGGCTAATAATGCTTTTCTTTTAACAAAAAAGTTCTTTTTGTTAGTGGGCATTTTCCCTTTTTGTGCCATCCATTTTCTTTCTAACACCTCCCCCCACCTACAGCCTTTCCCACTCGGAAAAGTTCTTTATACTTATACTCCCTACACGTGAACCTTAGATACCTATATACTTATAAAAAAAAATTCAATGAAATTATCATCTATATATTTGTTGATACATGTACCATTTTAATAAAAGTAACTTATTCATGCATGAAGACAATGTGCAATACACATATAAACATACAGCTTTTGCATATTTTTTTCCTTCTCTTTCTGATAGATTAGATCAATTTAACATATTAAAGTACTTGAGAATTCAACTTTAGGTCCTTAGTAGTTGACTTAAAAATATATCATAGGTATGCTATTCTAGATTTTGATAGTTTTCCTAATGGTTAAAGAGATCAGGTCGAATCAACTATGGTTTGGTTGAAATGAGTCAAGTGAAAATAAATAAAATATTTAACTCATTTCATATTGATATAAATAAAGATGGATAAATCCAAAAGATAATATGAATACTAATATATTTAAAATGAATAAATCAAGCAAATATCATAAAATTTACTCATTTTACCAACCTTAATGTTTCTATTATGCTTAAAATACAAGAGAAATATTTTTTCAATCATTCTTTGATAGAACAATAATGAGAGTATTTCATGCATGGTTCTAAAGTTGTAATAGTTGAAGCTAATGAAAATTATATTTATTTTTCGTCACATTAAAGCAATTGAACATTATCTATTATGACAATAAAGTCATTAAGCTTTGTAACCTACTCTAACAAGAAAGTCATAAAATTCTATTTTGTCATGTTAAAGTAGCTGATAATTTTACCTATCATAACCATAACAATTATCCATCAAAGTGATTTTACTGTTCTAATAGAGAATAATTTAATTTTGTATTATATCAAAAAACGTTTACTTACTTTAATGTTCAGCTCGTACTTACTCTCCCACTAATCATTATAGAGCCATGTGATAAAAAGAGGTTATGCCAACTTATTATAATGTATAGAGTTCATATTACTTTAATGTGATAAGAAATAGTTAAGTTAATTGACAATTATAGTAAAACCAATTCACTGATCATACACGAAATTAACTCAAAGGTAGAATACCCACCATAAGTTAATACTGTTAGCAATATATTATTTTCTAGTTTTATCAGAACGTGAGCGGTTAACCACCCTTATTCCAGAATTTTGTTCACAACATGATTGTTTAGAATGGCATTTGAATTGACCAAGTTAATTTTCATTATATTATTCTGATTATAATTTTAATGCTTAGCTATCATTGATAATCTCTTTGCCAACTCAGAAGATAAACCATTGAGATAGAATAAATTTTTGGGGAGTAGGATTTCTATTTTAGTAAAATAAATAATTAATTTGCATTCTGAATATGAACACACCTAAAAAGACCTACTTTATTCCATGTTACGTCGGAGTATCACATTACTGCTAAATAATGTAATTATGAGGTTAATGTGGATAGATGAGAAGAGGCTCGGGATATTATAATCATATTTTATTCTCGTAAATTAACAACTAGATGTAACACCTCCTGCGCGACTTGAAAATGTCCCTATGACGTACTTCTTGAATATCTTAAAATTCGTGCATGATTTCACAAATCCAACTTCGTATTCTTTTTCAGGGGCAAAATTGTGTAGGAAAGGGGTGGTCTTTGATTTTTAGGTCACCCGTATCAAAAAAAAAATTGGGTGATTCGGGGCTTATCCAGTAGGATACACGACCAGTCCACGTCGCGGACTTAGTCCCCTAAAGTACAAATGTGACATAAATTCATTCCTAGGCCAAAATAGGAAAAAATTAAACTTCGTGCGAAAATGACCTACGCGGGAGCAAGTCCAGATTGTGCCTTTGGTTCATCGTAGTACAAAATTTTTTGAACTTTCACTATTTCAGCTGAGCGTAATTGGGTAATAACCCAACACCCTTATAGACGTGATTCCTTCATTGTTCAACCATTTTGACCCCTAAATCTCACTAAAACACTCTCCAAATCCTCTCTAATCCTCACCAAATCCTTGAATCAATTTCAAGATTCTAAAGAACTCTCTTTGAATTTCAAGATTTTAAGTGAAGCCAACAAGTCTTCTGTCACGCCCCGAAGGTAGGGCCTAGATGTGACATGGCGAAAGAGAACCCGAGAGTCCTCAATCAAGCCATCCAAGCATCATTGCACACATCATTGGTTCGGAAGCGTGTAACAACATCAATAGCACATAATTCTAAGGGATTCCAAGACTTTGGACTCAAGCTATGGGGATGTCATCGGGAATGGGATTATCATGAATCACATAACACATAACAATTACATTCTAAAGGGCCGGTAAGTAGGACTCAAGCTATAGAGACAAGGAGAGGCTTGTGACTTTCCACATAGGCACATTCTCAGCCAACCAACCATAATAGCATAAACGTGATCATAATAAAGTATAAATAGTCAAAGTATCTCATATAGGAACATAATACGATGTACAATAGAGTCTGATATGTCCAACAATGCCTCTACATAGAATAAGACGGGACCACGACATATTCCAAGCTCACCCTCAAGTAATAAGATAAAGTAAGACATAATAAAACATAAGGTAGAGGAAGGTGGGTTTTGCCCATAAAGTATGGGGCTCACCACTAGCAACAAATTTGAAATCTCTACTAAGCGTCCAAAGGTGGATGAGTGTCGTCTTCGGTCCCTACATGGTTAGATCATGTAGACAAATCATTATTCAAGTCTTTCCATAATTAGGCTCAAAGGCCAAACAAGAGTCCAAGTACCAAATCCAAGATCAATGCATAGGAGTAGCTCATTCTAGCAAGTACAAGATGGTGTAAATACCTAATATGCTCATAGAGCCAAGTTAAGACAAGATGTGATTACATTCTAGTCATATCCTGTGTCTTATCAAGATCAAGTCAAGTCAAGTGGGTCAAAACCCATATCAAGAGTTTCATCAAGTCAAGTCTCCATGCTCATGAATGCAAATGCATGAATGATCAATGAATAACTTGGGTAATTGATATCAACATTTACATTGTCATAATAAAATAGATTCATAATTAAATCATAAGAAAATCCACAATTAAAATCATAGTTCATACTACCCATGCTTGAATTGAAGAATTAAAGGGACATGCATATTTGAACCTTCATAATCTCAATGTAAATCATGATAATTGAACTAAAATCACTTTAAAATCATGTAATAAGTGCAACTCATACTTCAATTTAATCAAATCAACACTAGATTTAAAGGCCCATTTGCAAAGTAAGCTTAATTTCATAATAATTGAAGAAGAAGAGTTTTGGGTCTTTATGGTTGAAAGGAGAACCATGAATCAATCCCACATACCTTGATAACTAAGAAGAACAAGAAGAAATTGATGAAGAATTGAGACTTCCCTTGATTTCCAAGCCTAGTCTTCAATGGAGCTTAAGAGTAATTGAATGAAATTAAAAGGATTTGAATTGAATGAGAGTGAAAAGGACTAAATCAGAAGTTTAGGAGGGTTTAAAAATGCAAAAATGACCTTAGGAATAGTTAAAAATTACAATTAAATCATTAATGAAACGAGAAAAAAATTGGAAACTTCACTGACAAAGTACACTACACGGACCGTGTAGTGACTCACGATCTGTGATCCCTGCCGTGGGGTCTCACTTGGAGACGAGCATCAATCTAGCAATGGATCGAAAAATTTGAAACTTCACCTACATGGTCAACTACACGGACCGTGAGGAGCCATACGGTCCGTGAGCTTCTCCCGTGAAGCCACACTTGTAAACAACTTTGCCCTCGAAGATTCCATACTTAGAAAAATTCTCCTCTCACAACCACATGTTCGGACACACGAGCCGTGAGGCTCCACATGGACCGTGAAGTGGTCCATGGGGCCTCCCTAGCCTTAGTTGTTGACTGATACACCACACGTACACACTCACGGGTCTTGAGACTCCACACAACTCGTGAACCCCACCTTCAAGTCGATGCGATTTCCGAAACGTTAACCTTATACATAGAATCGATCCATAGGCCAAGGTCATCTCAAAACACTTTATCACACCTCGTGGGAGGTCACATAGCCTATCTCACGTACCATGAGTCCACACACGGCCCGTGAGCCTACTATGAGGCAGTGCCTTAGCCAATTCTCCTCTTCCCTTTTCCAGAATGCTTTTCGGTGCAGACAGTCTCACTGTAAGGGTCATACCTCCCACATATGGACTCCGAATTGAGTGAAACTAAGTGTGTTGGGAAGATAACTCAAAGAGCTTCAATTTGATAAATCGTGGCCCATACAGTTAATCCCCCATCAAGATATATGGCCATCTAAAGTAAGTACTCCCATGAGATGTCAAACAAAACTCAACCAATGCGATTTCTTCCATGACGGTCATGTAAGAGAGACTCGGAAAACTCATAAGTTAACAAAGATAGGTTCGAATCAAGCCTCAATAAACATCACAAAGTTCAAAAAATTTGGATTGTTACATCGTCTCAAGTTTCCTTCAAGAAATCCAAAGTTTAAGGTATGTAAGTCTTTCATCCATGGGTTCATCCACCCATGGAGTACCCAAAACTACTTTTATTAAATTACTTGATTTCAAGGACTAAATTCTTATGGGTACTCTCTATTTTTACTCCTATGCATGAACTATGTTGGAATCTTGTTGAATATTGGTCCATTGATTGTAAGGCCTCACATGTTGAAAAGGTGTAAAAGTGCCTAAAAAATGAAATCTGAAAAATTTTCAAGTATCAACGAATTTCATGAGGGGGACTACGGGCCATAGGTGCTTCCATGAGCTGTAACATGTGCTCGTGGAATGATGGTCACACTTGGTAAAAATAGTGATTTTTGAAGTTAAGTATACGAGATACTAGACGACCCATACCTTGACTTAAGAGTCATAAGTCCTATTGTAGGTTGAGATTCAAAGAATGTTTCTGAGGGTTCAAAATGTTACTATATAAGACCCTCTCTTCCACGACCCATAGATTGGACCACAGTTCGTCATCGGGGTCTCGTGGTACTGTCAGACAAAATTTTAAAAGGGAAAACTTCGACCTTTCCTATTATTATATGTCTATCCCACATCATTTTCACCTCTAAATGACCTCTTATCAGCCCTACACAACCCTAATCTATCCCATTCTCCTTCATTCAAAATGTTCCTAAGTCTAAGAGCTTCCAAAATACTCCCAAATTCTTCAAGGCTTTCAAGAGAAGAGGCAAAGCTAGAGTTTTGGATTCGTCACTTTCAAAGTCAGATTTCTTTCATTAAATCACACCAAGGTATGTGAATTTTGATTTGTGGATACCTTTGCTCCATAAAGCCCA
The DNA here is from genome assembly GCA_038996855.1 of Solanum aculeatissimum. NCBI lineage: Eukaryota > Viridiplantae > Streptophyta > Magnoliopsida > Solanales > Solanaceae > Solanum > Solanum aculeatissimum. The sequence continues at coordinate 7,132 of JBCEWC010014276.1, forward strand.
ACCAATCCTTTTCCTCATCTATTTTCAAGTTATGAAAATTCATGGATGTTTTATTCACTCTTTTATATGATGATTTTATGAAGTAATTTGTGGTATTTTACCTTTGTACTTTATATTTCATTGAAATTCCATGTGAAATTTATGGATTTTATGAATGATATCCTAGTTAAGTCTTATTATATTTTGGTGAGTTATTTTGGTAATGCTCAAGTGATCTTATTTTATTCCTCTCATGCCATATACCCTTGAATTGCATGGTTTTAAGATTTATGTGCATGAACCCACCATGATTTGATTAAGCATACATGTTAAGATTCTAATATGATGAATGCCTTATGGCAAAATACGTATGTTATGCATGTTGAGACTATTATGAGGACCAATAAGTATGCTATGATCTCATGAGCATGATATGAATGTAAAGAATGATGTAAAACACTATCTTTGATGTTAGATGTTATGTCTTAATGAGCTACTCCAAGAATGACATTATGATGTTGTGAAACTATGAATAATATGAATATGATTATGGTTCAAGTATTCAATGGGATATTGACCTAGCACCGAGAGGACTTTGGTAGTCTCCTATTGTCAAGACCCAAGAGTAGGGTCTAGATGTGACATGGCGAAGGAGAACCCAAGAGTCCTCGATCAAGCCATCATAGCATCATCACACACATCATCGATTCAGAAGCGCGTATAATAAACAAGTAGCACATAAGTCTAGGGGATTTCGGGGCTTTAGAATCAAGCTATGGGGATGTTGCCGGGAATGGATAAGCATGAATCACATAGCACATAGCAATTACGTTCTAAGGGGCGGGTAAGTATGACTCAAGCTATGGGGGCAAGCAGGGTTAGGGACTTTCCACATAAGCACATTCCCAATCCAATCATATCATAATAGCATAAGCAGAAACGGAAGCATAACATAAGATAACATTACTTAACATAGATAGCCATAGCATTACAAGTATCACATAGCATAATGTACAATACAGTTCGATATGTCCAAAATGCCTCTACATAGCATAAGACAGGGCCTCGACATAATCCGCGTTCACCCTCAAGTCATAAAGTAAAGAAACATAAGTATAGACATAGGTTGATGAAATGGGATATTGCCCTTGGAACATAGGGCTCACCACAAGCAACACTTCAAATCTTAGCTAGATGTCCAACAATGGAAGGAAATCATCTTTGATCCCTACATGCTTAGAACATGTAGACAAAGAGTATCGGTTAGCATATAATAATGCACTAAGTATGCGAGCATGCAATGCATATGAACATGAGCCTACAACCAAGCAAGATGACAAGGGAACATACATAGAAGAAGAATATAGGAAAGGATAGTATATCAATATGCCATGAATCCATGATGCATGAAATGCCATAATGCTTATAGTATAGGGAATGTGAGCATAGCCGACATCCAAACTCATGTGAGCTACAACGTGAACTTTCCCAATGAGGCCTCCTATCGGATCAGATAAGATTACTTGCCAAAGATAATCTACACCACACCCTACGACCCGATTAGTTTGGTGTGATGGCCACCTTCCTTACGACCCAATCATTTCGGAAGGATTTCTATAACATATCATGTCATATCATAGCATAGCATACCTTACGGGCCTCCCATTTTGGTAACATAACCTATGTTGTCACATAGTTTCGGGAAAGAAGTGGGACCCTTAGATATAGCCCACTTACTACTCCAATCCTTCTCGGTACTAAGTCGTCACCCCACAAGAATACGTATTCATATACATGCTTTCAAAATGGAATGGAAACACTTGACTTCATTAACATGCATACTTAGGCTTAAAGACCAAATCACTTGTTTTACTTTCATGCATAGCTGCCAAAAGGCCAAATACATTTCATAATCATGCTTCATTGGGCTAAAAAAGCCAAATACACTTTCATGTCAAACTTCATGTATAAGAGTAGCTCCATACTTGTCATATCATATCATATTGGTTTAAACACCCATGGTTGCTCAAAGAGCCATATCATAGACATTATGTGATCACATTCTTGTCATAACCCATACTTGATCAAAATCATAGTCATAAATATATTTGGGACTAGCCCACATCATATCCTTCTTGAAATCCATGTTCATGCATGCAAATACCATGATTGATGATGAGAATAGCATGGGTACTAGATTTCATAATTAAAATCCAAATTAAGAAGAACCCATAAGCAATTCATAGTTAAATCAACAATTAAACTTTAATTTAACATTACCCATGCATAAATTAAATAGTAAGGGGGCATGCATACTTGTATCATCTTGAAATCAAGTAACTCGTCAAACAGGGGCTTAATCCATCTTAAAATCATTAAATAATAACAGCCCACACTATAATTGCACTAAAACATTCTTAATTCAAAAGACCCATTTCAAGAAAAATCATAATTTATCAAAAATTAAGAAAAGGATTTTGGGTCTTCATGGTTGGAAGAGAAACCATGAATCAAATCCACATACCTTGAATTTAACAAGAAGATTGAGAAGTTTCTGATGAAAAAATTAATTTCCCCCAACTTCAAGCTTGGTCTTTAATGGTGGATGAGAGAAAATTGAGAGAATTGAAAAATGAATTTGAAAGCTTGAATGAATAAAAAGGGATTAGAGTTTCATATAGGGATTTTAGGAGACTTTAGAAAGGCTAAAATGATCCTAGAAATAATTAAGATTACCAATTAACCATTAAAGAAGCGGAGCACTTAACTAAAATTGTCGTTGACGGAAGTACTCACACGGTCTGTGTAACGGTTCATGGACCGTGAAACCCACCGTGTGACTTCACTTGGTTCGTGCCCTTGCTTTCTGGATTACTTCCCGATAGGATAACTTTCTGGATCACTTCCCGATAGGACACACGGTTCGTGAAGCTGTACACGGACCGTACACTGATCCGTGGAGCCTCACTCAGTCCGAGGGCTTAGCCCACCATCCTTGGGACTCACTGGATCACTTCACGGAGGCCTTCACAAACCATGAGGCGACGCACAGACCGTGAAGTGGTCTGTGGAGCCTTACTTGGTTCCGACCTTTGTCCATCACCTAGCCCCACTTTCTGGATCAACCCACGGATGCCCCTCATGGGTCGTGAGCCTTCCCACGGCTCGTGGACCTGCCGTGTGGCCCTGCTATAGCCTCAAACTACTTCCCTTTTCTAAAACATTTCCATACACGAGCAGTCTCACTGAAATGACCATAACTTCCACGTACGAATTCCTATTTGAGTGAAACCAATTGCATTGCGAAGATAACTCAAACGGCTTCGTTTAGATAGGTCATAGACCATACAGTTCACCTTATACCCCCAGATATATCCATTCAAAGTTAGTCCTTCTACACGATTTCATACAAAACTCTTCCAATACGGTTCCTTTAAATACGACCACTTAAATAGAACTCATGATCATCACTACACAACCATAACAAGTTCAAAACGGACCTTGATCCACTAGTACGAAGTTTAAATTTTTTTGGGTCATTACATCATCTCTCCTATGGGAACATTCGTCCTCGAATGAGCTAGACCATGACTTAAGGAATTCAATCAAGCAAGAAATATTTTCATCATAAATTATAGCGGATCATGCATCATTTTCAAAGCCATTTAAAACTCATGTCAAAATATCATTCAAATAATTTTCGTGCTCATGTATGCATGCAATGTCATGAAACTCGAGAATTTAAAGAATTAGGACCATTAGAAAGGATAGAACCTAGTACATTAGGCTTGAGTAGATTGGAAAAGATAGGGGTATCGCTCCATTATGTCCGCCTTCACCTCCCATGTAGCACTCTCCACATGTTGGTTCCTCCAAAGCACTTTAATCAAAGCCAGCTCCTTGTAGTGAAGCCACTTCACTTGCCTATCCAAAATTTCAACCGGTACCTCTTCATAAGTCAAATTTGTCTCAACTGTCACACCCTCCAAAGGTGCAATTGCAGTAGGATCACCAACCAATTTCCTTAACATCAAAACATGGAACACCAAATTAATAGAGCTCATTTCCAGAGGCAAATCCAACCTATAAGCCACATTGCCAATCCGCTCAACAACCTCATATAGTCCGACGTACCAAGGGCTCAACTTGCCCTTTTTACCAAATTGCATGATGTCTTTCATAGGAGATACCTTCATATAAACCCAATCACCTATATGGAATTTTAGATCCTTCTTCCTAACATTTGAATAAGACTTTTAGCGACTTCAAGCCGTCCTCAATCTCTCCCTAATCAACTTCACTTTTTCTATGGCCTCAACCACCAAATTCGGACCTAACAATGCCGCCTCACCTATCTCAAACCAACCCACCGTGGATCTACACCTTTTACCATACAAAGCTTCAAACGAGGCCATACCAATGCTAGCATGAAAACTATTATTATAGGCAAACTCAATAAGCGGTAGATGATCATCCCAATTTCCTTTGAACTTCAACACACAAGACCTTAACATATCCTCCAAGGTTTGAATCGTCCTCTCAGCTTGTCTATCTATTTGGGGATGGAAAGCCGTGATTAATTTGACTTTAGTACCAAGTCCCTTTTGAAATGTCCTCCAAAAGTGAGAAGTGAATTAAGTACCACGATCCGATATAATCGACCTCGGTACACCATGCAACCTCACCAACTCCTAAATGTACAATTTAGCATACTCTTCGGCACTATAAGTAGTCTTAACCGGTAAGAAGTGAGTCAACTTAGTCATTCGGTCAACAACAACCCATATTGAGTTAAATTGTTTACGAGTACGAGGCAACCCAACTATGAAGACCATATTCACATCTTCCCATTTTCAAGTAGGAATCTCGATATCTTGGGCCAAGGCACCGGGCTTTTGATGTTCAACTTTCACTTGTTGGCAATTTGGATATTTCGATACGAATTTGGCTATGTCTTTCTTCATACCATGCTACCAATAAACCTCCCTCAAATCTCGATGCATTTTAGTAGATCCCGAATGAATAGAATATTGGAAATTATGAGATTCACTCATAATAGTCTCCTTTAGGCCATCAACATATGGAACGCACAATCACTTTTGGTACCGTAGCAGACCATTTCCCCCTTGGGATAAAACCTCCACCTTCCCTTCGGTAACCAATTTCTTTAACTCCACCAAGGAAGGATCTAAGTCTTGCTTTGCCTTAACATCCATCACCATCGAAGACTCGGATCTGCCTTGAACAAAAATACCACTATTTTTTGAGTCGGCCAATATAACACCCAATCTAGCCAATCGGTGCACATCCTTTACTATCTCCTTCTTCCTCTCATCCACATACGATACACTTCCCATAGATAGCCTACTAAGGGAATCCGCCACAATATTTGCCTTGTCAGGATGGTAAAGGACACTCATGTCATAATCCTTGAGAAGTTCCAACCATCTCCTTTGTCTCAAAATAAGGTCCCTTTCGATGAATGCATATTGTAAACTTTTATGATTGGTGAAAGAATCTAAGTGAACCCCATATAGATAATATCTCCAAATCCTTATAGCAAACACCACCACCGCCAATTCAAGATCATGGGTCGGATAATTTTGCTCATGCACCTTCAATTGTTGAGACGTATAAGCTATCACATTACCATGTTACATAAGTACACACCCTAACTTGATCCGTGAAGCATCACAATACACCATAAACTCATCTAACCCATTGGGCAAGGTCAAAACAGGAACCGATGTGAGTCGATCCTTCAAACTCTGAAAACTCTTTTCACACTCACTTGGAGCACCACCAATCGGAGCCTTTGGTGGCCCTTGACCACCGGGAGCTACTTGGTCCTTCTTCACATTCTTTGGGCAATTTGAAATCTTATGGTCCAAGATACCACACCCAAAGCAAGTACCCATGACTTATCTATATGCCCCCATATGATTACGACCATAGTGAGCATAACGAGGAACCCGAGGACTATCCATAACTTTTGCCTTAAGAGGAGGCACCTTAGTAGCAACCTTCACATTAGAACCTTGGCCTTGTTGGAAACGGCCAAATCCACCACCCTTGACATTTGTGAACCCACCATCAAGTTGGGCTCTCTTCTCCTCATGCACCTTTCTCTCTTCCATTTTTCACCCTCAATTTGTTAAGCATAGGTCATGAGCGTTGAAATATCCATCTCCTTAATAAGCATAGCCATACGACACTCTTTCACAACCAAATCCGACACCCTCGATATGAACTTGTGCATCCTTGCACGGGGATCCAAAGCAAGTGTAGGAGCAACTGTGAAAGTTTGGTGAACTTGAGGGCATAGTTCCTCACGGTCATAGAGTGTAACAACCCGGAATTTGTGAAATCTACTTATGGTTGGAATTTTATGATGTATTACAAGCCATGGTTGAGTTTTGGTAGCCACGGGTTGAGTTTAAGTGGCCAAATGCAAATTGAGCTAGTTAGTGGCCTAGAGGGAAAGTTTCGGCAGTGTAATTCAAACAGTCATAACATTTTATGTGGGATTAACCATGTGAAATTCCATATATAAAATTGAAGCTCTTTGGGTTAGCTTTGCAACACAAGTGGTTTCACTCATTTTAGAGTTCGGATGAGGGAGATATGGCCCAAACAGTGAGACTGTCAAAAATTCAAAAGCCTCTGGAGATAGGCTCAGAAAAGTGGCCAAGGAATTTGGCACGGACCGTGAAACTTTTTACGGTACGTCTAGTGCCTCGTGGGATGTCACAGTGAGCTTGGGGTAGCCTTGAACCACCCTTAAGCAAAGTCTTACTCAATGAGACCTTGGACGGTCCATTTGGAGCTAGACGGCTCGTCCACTGTCCTGTGAAGGTGGACAGTGGCTAGGCCAAGGCTTGGCCTTGGTTTTTGAGGCTAAGTGAGGTTATACGGTACCTCACACAGATAGTCAACCATTGGACGGTCCATTTAGTTGCTCGTCAAGTGCAACAGAGTGTTTCCGTGAGTTCGCGTTGAAAATTTGGCTAAGGGAGTTTTGACGGCAGGGTTGACGGGTTGTGTGCCTCTTGAAGGCACTGTAGCTTCCGTCTGGAACTGCTTTATTCCAGAAAGTTACATTTTATTAAGGGTATTTTTGGAATTTTTGCCTTCCCTAAGCTTCTTTTAAGTCCCCTAAGGCCCCTAAAACCTTAAGTACATATCATAAACCATACATCTTCTTGGAAACGCTTTCAAACTTCTTCAAATCCTCTCAAGACGTTTTGATCAACATTGTGGAAGATTCAAAGGAAATTTGGGGAAAACGTTCAAATCTTGATCCTCTACGCAACCCTAGTGTTGTTATAAGGTATGTGGGTTTTAAATTCGTGGGTTCTTCCACCCATGAAGCCCAAG
>JBCEWC010014277.1:0-14487 GCA_038996855.1 Solanum aculeatissimum
GGTTGTTCAAACCGAAACCCCCCCCCCCCCCCCCAACTTCAAGATAATTTTTACTGAAGTGGGACAATTCTACCTAAAAAAAAGACCCATACAGGTTGTAATATTATAATATGTGGACTATAGCAGCCAACAAGACAACAAATTAATAAATTTTAATTGGAAATTGGGTGGTTTATATATCTATCATGAAAATGACCTGTTTTTTTTATATATAAAAAACATATTAAATTCAATATAACATAATTTCCAATGTCAATTATTTTGTAAATATTCCCTCCAAATTAATTGATTTGTCTTTTTTTTTTAATTTCAATTTTTTTCTGACATGTTTAAGTTATTTTGATACATTTTGACATCTTTTTAATTTATAATTATAAGATTCAAAAATATTTTTTATTTTCTTAAATTCTGTCAAATCAAAATAGGACAAATGGAGGGATAATTGTTTGTTTGCACCAAATAAGAACAAATTTCTACAACAAATAATCCTTGTAATTGTTTTAGGTGATCAACTTGGATTTTTTTTTCAATTAATATATCATCTTGTTAGCAAAAAGTCAAAAAAAACAAACAAACATGAAAAGCACAACTTTCTTGAACCTTCAAGCTGTCTCTAATATTCAAGAATGGCTATCTTTGCTATATGCATAAATAAAATAAAATAAAATAAAATAAAATAAAATAAAAACATCTTCACAGAAAAAAAGAAATATAACAATAATAGGTTTATAAAATTATTGCAGAAAATTAATATCCAAATTTAATTAATAGGGAGTTGAAATTAACCCTATTAATTAAATTAGTAAATGCATGACATATCTTTGTACTTCCTTTTTAACTTAATTATAATTAATGATACATGTTCTCACTTATTAATTATCATTTAACCATAATAATTAAGTTAATTAGATGATTTGATATAAACACGAGTGATTTCAAAGAGACAAAATAATTATAGAAAAAGTGTTTTTTTTTGTTTTTTCTTTTACAATAATATACAAAAGCCTCATATTACAAGAATGTGGTCAAGAGAGACAAAACAATTTTAGAATTTTCATTGTTTATATTATTACAAAAGGAAAAAAAATAGATTTTATGTATTTTTGTCTATAATAATTAAATAAAATTTCAAATATTATTATACATGTACAACAATAAATCATTACAATTTTTTTTTAAAATCTCATAACAAATGAGATTGTTATTAAGAAATTTTGACTAAATCAATATTTCTTTTTCTTTTAAAAAATAAATTTACATTTAATATCAACAAAGTTACCTTACTAAAAAAATGCATGTAACACACATATTCAAAATACATTAAAAAAACATATTTTTACTATACTAAATATTATCGCATAATCTGATCCGAACATCATGAAAAAACGAAATACAACAAAAAGAAAAACATGATTCATTCATTCATATGGTCTGAAAAAGAAACATAGTACATATACTACCACAACAAATTAAAACACATAGATATATATATTATACATATAACAAAACATAGAGATAGTTAATTTAATTTCACCAAAAATATATATACTAAGACTTACGTTTGACATTTTTTCTTGTTTTTTGAGATTTATCAATAGGCTTCCCAAAAATTCCACAAACACCACAACCAGATACCTTTGGAGACGGAGGATCTATGGACGGTTGCATGTAGTTATCTGTAGCTCGAGACTTAATAGGTCTTGGCTCTGACGATATTTTTTCTTTTTTCTTGACTTCTTGATGATCAATTTTCTTGAGTTCTCCGGATAATAATTTATCATCCCATATTAAACCTGATGAACCTTGCCTTCTAAATGAAATTTCTGATCTTGGTAATATTTCTCCAAGAGATGGTTGATCAGCCATATAAAAACTTTAGTCTAAAACTTTTTTTTTTCTTCTTCTTGATGAAATTGAGTCAAAAAAGTTGTTCAAATCTTGATATATACAAACAAGAAATAATATATGAAGAGATTAGTTGGACAATGATGTGATCAAATATAAATAAAATAAATCATATCTTATTTTTTGTATTGTGTTTGTGAAATTACTATTTTGACCTTTGAAATTTGTGATATGGTTTTGAAGATTTTACTCTATATAATATATCATAAGTTATTGGATTTAAGTTATATATATTGAAAGCGTCTTATTAATTTGAGTTTTAGTTGTATATATATAATGTTGGAGTTAAAATTTTTATTAAGAAAATTTATGAGATGAGACTTTTTATCTGTATGAATCACATTCTTGTGTCTTGATGACATCTATAGGTGATTTTTTTTTAAAATATAAATTTATAATCTTGAAATAAGACTAAGTACCTATTATTACAACAAGGATGAACTGACGGAATAATTAAATTTCTAACACTGATCAGGTAAATATAACTTTTTAGAATTTAACTTAGATTCCCTAATATTATAGTAGATAATGAATTTTATTTAATTTCATAGATTTATATTTTATAAACAATTATGTGTAGTTTTTTTGGGGGGTGGGGTGAAATTTTTTCTTAAATTTGATTCAATCATTGATATATACTAACAAGAAATAAGATATAAAAGATTAAGTTTGACAATGACATTATCATAAAATAAATGAATTTCACATTTTTTTAGTGTGAAATTATATTTTTGCTATCTGAAATTAAAGAAATTGACACATCTCCATTAATTCTTTCTTTCTTTAATTTATACACGAAAACTATTGTGTATGCTAAAAAAATTGTTCAATATAAGTTTTATAAATATATATATATATATATATATATATTTTGTAATAATATTTCAAGTAAAATATACAAAATGCAATTATGAGTGAAGGTTATAAAATTGGATAATATCATCACTAATAGTTGTATTAGATTTTTTAACACATTCTATCAAACGATTCCTTAGTTAGTACATAAGATAATGCCAAATAGAGCGTATAATTAATACCTGCTTTTAACTTAGATATGCATAAAATTGAAAAAATATATCAAATAAAAAAAATTAGTTATACCAAAACTAATAGATGCATCATTTTCTCTAATACATTATAGATGCCTAAATTAATTAATAAGATACACTTGCAAAGTCAAAGTTTAGATTTGGTAATACATCATTATTAATTAGATAAGATGATTTCCACTTGTCATCACTATTCAACAAAACGTTTGATATGAATTGTGATGGAGTGATTGAGATCTTTGTATTCTTATTCAAAGATCTTGAGTTCAAGTTTCTAAGAATTATAAAAGTTTGAGTGAGAGTTGCACGTAAGAATAGGTCATGGTATACGTGAATTTAAATTTAATTATGTCCATGCAAATACTGAACAGATGACGAAAACCCCCAAAAAGGACAATATGTTGGATATGAAGGTAGTAAACCAATTTTGAGGGAATAAAATTAATTGAGGATTGTCAAAAATTAGAGTATAAAAGTTGCAGCCATCTTTGAATACAAAATTTGCTTTCATGAAGAAAATTTATTAAGTAAATAAAATATCATTAGCTAATAATGAGTTTGACTAATTCAACCAAACTACTAGAAATTGGACCTAACGCTATCTATACCTAAATATTAATTCGAATTGACATGAACCCCAATGATGATGATGATCAAGAATCGACAATTGGTAACACAAGTAAAATATAGAAACACACAAAATCCCGCCAAAAGATTTCTTGACCACCCCATAGTAATATCTAGCTACTGTAACAACAATAACATACTCAGTGTGATTCCACACGTGGAATCTTGGGAAGGTATGTAATGTGTGTGCAAATCTTACCCCCATACCTTAGGAGGTAGAGAGGTGGTTTCCGTTAGACTTTCGGCTCAAGAAGCAGTGTCTATCTACTGAAAGAGATTAAGCAGAATATGCAATATGCATCTTCATAGGAAAAAAAACTATTTTCCAAAATACCTGTAACATTCAATTGCACAATTTTTTTCTACTACTACTACTAATCCATGACTTGGCTGTTTCTAAAGTTTGAAAAGTTTCATATGCTAATCCAGAATTGTACAAAACTTTGCATAAAGCTACAGCAAAGCTTCTCCAGAACTAAGTTTTCATCAAGACCTTTAAATTTTACTAATGGCTCAGTAATGAGCTCACCCTTCTCTTGTCTTTGAGAATTTCACTGAGAGATTTTGGACCTGCAAAATCTCCTCTTTCACTTCCTCCAGATGGACCTGTTCCCTCAACAGGATTGACATCTTCTCTTCCTCTCCTCTTTTCTTCTCTAATCTGAGCTAGAGTCTTGGGTGCAGCAAATATCTTTGGAACTTCTTCAGCCAATCTCTTCCTAGAAGCTATCTTCCTCCTAGGGGGTTCATCTGCAAAAGGCCGCGACTGGTCCCCTCTCCTGTCCTTGAAATGCTGTCTGTAACTGCTTCCTCGAGACTGTCTCGATCTTTTCAGCCGATTGGCACCCTCCAGACGAGAGCGGTCCAAAAAGCCGGGGGAGAAAGAAGCATTGCTTTCCACCTTTGAAGCCCTTCTTTGAGGCATCCACTGGGAACCCTGTTGACGATGCCTGTCCCTTCCTTGCTCACGGACATTTGACCTAGACAGGTCAAACCGGGAACCTTGTGGATGATGCCTATCCCTGCCTTCCTCACGGACATTCGACCTAGACAGGTCAAACTGGGAACCCTGTGGACGATGCCTATCCCTGCCTTGCTCACGGACATTTGACCTAGACAGGTCAAACCTGGAACCCTGTGGATGATGCCTATCCCTGCCTTGCTCACGGACATTCGCCCTGGACAGGTCAAACCGGGAACCTTGAGGACGATGCCTATCCCTGCCTTGCTCACGGACATCAGACCTAGACAGGTCAAACCTTCTAGACAAGTGATATGGAGAATCACTTTCATTGGTTCGTTGCTTCTTCAGAAGGTCCCGGAGGTCAACATTGCCTCTGTCACGAAAAGCCAGTTCTCTAGGCAACTCTCTTTTACGTGATGCACTCTTTCCATGAGCAGGGATAAGGGTTTCTCTGACACATTCATTCATTTCATGTTTCTCAAAGTTATAATAAGAAGCGTCTTGTTCTTTGCCGGCGAAAATTCCCAAATATGGATGTGCAGGATCATACTCGAGGTTGTTCTCAAAATTATATCCAGCAAACTGTTCATCAAGCTGCCTGCCTTTCATATCATGGTGCATCAGATAATTATGTTCATCTTCATGAGTGAAGCCTTCTCTATCATCAACAAGAACATCAAAACCATCAGATGATTCCAACCACTCCTCCCTCTCCACATTGTCCTCCATTTCTTTGTCTGAGCTCTGATTGGGGGACATATAGTATCCTCCTTGGGTAAGGCCTTCAGCAGGGAGTAAGGAATCTGACCTGACTGCAATAGCTTCTTCAGAAGGAGATCCTGAAGTCTCATGAGAAGCACTCTGCTCAGCAACATCAGTAGCCATCAAATGGAGATCCACGTTTGACTCGATATATTCATGTGCTGCTGCCTTGGGTCCCATTTGAGAAGAATCGGGATGTTTTCTGACTGCCGCAGGACCAGTTTCACTTCCTGAAGATGTCTTCTTCTCAGCTGTTGGATCATCAGGAACTCCATAAGCTACTTTTGTGGATTTCCCTGCAGCTGTAACATCATCAGGTCCATGCAGATATGAGCATCTTTCACCTTTATTGCAGTAGCCATTGAAATAGAAGAAACATGGTTTATTTGTCTTGTAAACAGGCACTGCGGATTGGTTGGGTAGAGGAGCCAATTCAGATGATTCCTCAGGATGGCTCTCTAATGGCTGAGAAAATGGAGACACAAGTAAATTAGCATGTCCAAAGTATTTTAAATAACAAGTTCAAGAAGCAATTTAAGTCAATTCATAAAAAAGGAAATGAAAGGTCAGACAAGTATTTGCTTTAAGGCATCTAATTTCTTGTTTGCTAGGTCCTTAAGTAAGCCATAACATTGCCAAAAAAAAAAAACTTTCAGACCATGGAAGATCTAACTAGCAGTTTCCAAGTATTTTTCATTGTTTTCTTGGAGTATCGTACATCTACCTCCCAGACCACCTGCCTAACACTGATTTTTATCCACTTTGCTACCTTGGTTACTTCAATCCCCAACCTCATGGTTGCAGGTGGGTGGTCATTTTAACTAAGTTATCCCTCCTCATAAACTATTCTCAAGGTACTTAACTCATTTATACTCCCCAAAAGCCTCTTTTCTGTTCCACCAGAAGAATTAATATGAGCATTTATAAGTAAATAATACAAGAGATGTTGAAGACATACACCTTCAAATAATTACACTGATTGTTAGTCAAGTCAGTGATTTGCTTTTGAGGACAACGATGTTTAAGATATCCAAGCTGCTCCTAAAGAATGTAGCACTGTACACTTTTCACGAAAAGAATTTGGAACTTGTGCTCTAGGCTTGTTAAAACTTAAAATTTCCCCAATAAATGGTTGCCATGGACTTGGCTGACACAAACAAGTATTGAGTGGCTATTTTTGGACTCTTACTGATTAGGAACGTGCTTTGACAAGAAGATATCTTGTTTTTTGGCTGACAAAGACCATGAGGAGCCAGTAATTTTTAGTGGAGATCTATATTTCTTGACTCATGATGGTAGGAAAAGTGCTTCTTTGATAGGATGATCAAAACAGGAGATAAAGACTAATGCATTATCTACCCGTTTAAGAAGCACTTTCCTACTCTTTAGGTCATGGTGGTTCTACTCTTCTAGAGCTTAGGCAGACTGTCTTGTAGTCACCCTACCATATAGTCTAACACTAACATTCTTAAATTTCGATATATGGAACAGTTTAAACATGTCTGAACTCAAACTATTTTAAGTTGGAGATATATTCAAGCCAAAGCAAAAGCATATTTAATTTTGTTGCATTTTTGTACTAATAATATGTCAAAATCAGCAAAACAATCAATTTCAAACCATGACAGGTTTGTACTTACTGGATGTCGAAAAGCACATGCTGGGTTAAGACAGCTTCCACCTAGCCAGTACCAGCAATCTTTGGGATTGAGCCTTGCTAACTCACTATGTCGATATTCACATTCTATTCCCTGGAACAAAAATCCATATCACAAAAACCAGATTCTTAGATACGACACTTGAAATAATGTGACACGACACGACATGCACAAACAAAACTATTTATGTCAGGAAAACCCAGAGTCAGGTACAACACTTGATATGACGAATCACAAATACACAGCTAACAAAAGCATCTAAGATTACCGATACTGGTGGCATAAATTAAACAACAATGATAAATTTTCATTGTATTAAGACCTACTACTCTGGTTGCTGTGATTCCATCATGTCTATACCATAATTATTAGACTTGAACTGAAAAACTAAAACTATAACTAAAGAAACAATTAAACAACAATAATAACTTAAACAAAGAAAACGTGCCAATACAGCAATGTAAATGAAGACAACTAACTGAACTCACAACTTCAGCAAAGCACAGCAGGATCATTGACTCAATTCACTAAAAAACTTAACATAACACCCAAACCCTCCATCCATTGAATTCCCCTTGCATAATCTTACCATTTAACCATTCCATCATAAAACCCTAATAACATGGTACAAACACAGACACAAACACTCTAATTTGAGTTCGCACGACTTTTGCACTGCACGACTTTTGCACTAGACACAAAGTTTAAGATATTAATTTAACATATACATTATACTAGCATCAACATAAACAACAAGAACAGTACATAAAAAGGGAGAAACAATGTAGAAATTCCACACAAAATATATATGACGCAAAAAGCATACATTTTTTCCCCAGAAAACTGAGAATCGAACCTCATCAGCAAGCTAATACTTGAGGTAGCCAACCTGAACCACTAACAATCCCAAACATAAACTCTTTTTTAGTTATCTCAAAATGAGAGTAAAAAACATCATAGATATCAAACCCTAGATTAGAATTCCAGATAATCAACAAGTTATACAAATACCCGTATATCAAAATTAACACAAAATCCATCAATCCATCATTTTTTTCGTCAATTTTTCAACAGTTACATCCAACAGCAAAAAATCAAAACCCCAGATAAGGAATGTAGATGATCAACGAGTTAAAAAAGCACCTACATAGAAATTCACGCCAAAAATGCATTCATCCACCATTTTTTGAACAGCTACACTCAACAACAACAAAAAAAATCGAAACCCCAGATTAGGAATGTAGATGATCAACGAGTTAAACAAATACCCACATAGAAATTCACGCCACAAATGCATTCATCCACCATTTTTGCACCATTTTTAGAACAGCTACACCCAACAACAGAAAAAAAAGGGGGAATTCGACGGGAATGCAAACCGGAAAAGGGGAGACATACCTTCTTACAAGTGAAGGGTGACGCCAAATAATACACACAATCAGTGAAGCTCTTCCTCCATTCATCCTCCATTGTTTCTCCCACAAAAAGAAAAAAAAACGATCAAAAGCTCAATTCTCAGAGCATCGAGCTTCAGCAGCTTGATCAAATAGAGAAACCCTCAATGAATGAATGCGCATATACCTCTATATATATCTATACATACACATATAGATACAAAACTGTAGGGGGTAGGGGGTGGAGAGGGGTGGGGGTGGGGGGGTGTGAAAATGGTGCTCAAAGGTTTTATAGAAGCCAACGCTTTTGGAGGTTTTTATAATTTTTCGATTTTTTGCTTCATGGGTCCTTGTATTTTTCGAAACGGTACATTATTTCCCTAATTTGTTTTGTTGATTTAACCTATTCTTAACTTGTAAGTAAATAAACTTAATTAGATTTGACCATAAATTATAAAAATCTATCTTTAAATATATTTTTGACTATATATTCAAAAAAATTATCTTTAAATATATTTTTGAATCTGATTATGAAAATCTAATTTTGAATTATACTTTAAATTTTATTTTTAAAATTAATTTAAAGTATGTGCTATACACGTGTGATGCACGCACGTGGCACAATGAAAGTTTATATCACAAATTTTTTGAAAAATTAATTCAAAGTTATGATAAAGCTGATGAAGAAGTATTATTTTGATAATTATTGCTTATTCAGTATCAAGGAAAAGGAAAAGAAAAATTCATACACGTGTGATGCACGCGTATGGCACGATGAAAAATTTTATCACATTTTTTGGGCTTCTTAAATTTTAAAATATATTTTGTCATGTCATATATTTATAACTCCTTAATTATTAATTCTCGTAATATCTTCTACCATATATTTTACTTTTACCAAATATGTTTAGGACTTTTTTATTTTTAAAATATTTATTTTCACTTTATTATATATTTTGGTGAAAAAATTATTTTCTCTAAAACGAAATTTTTTAATGAAGAATAAAAAGTTCAAATAATATTTTTTAATAATCTCATTCTATTCTACAACCTTTTAAGATAAGAATATAATAAAATCAATCAAATCCATTACTCTTCAAGTGCTTATTTCATTTAATAAAATTTGCCACTAAATTTTTTCTTACTATTTCTTTTTTCCTTTTTTTGGTGTTCTAACAGTGAGGATAATTTTCAACATGAAATATTTGACTTTTATATTTTTGAGAGGTTTGTTTCAATAGGTTTGACAACTATTGCATGTGATGCTAACATCAATTAATTAATCTTTATTTTATTTTATTCTTCAATAAATTGATCTTTTTTCCTTGATTTTAAAAAAATAAAAGTAGAGCAAATTCAAGGATTTTTTTAAAAAATAATCACCTCTTCCGTTTCAATTTGTTTGTCCCATTTTAATTTGATGTGAAGTTTAAAAAATACTCCTTCTATTCACTTTTACTTGTCACTGTTTCTCTTTTCAAAATCAACTTGACTAAACTTCAAAGCTAAATTAAAGTAGCTAAATTTAATATTTAAAATCTAAAATTTAGACAGTTGAAAACTATACAAAAGATGTTGTAAGTTACATTTCTTCTCATATTAATACTCCCTCCGTCCCATTTTATGTGGCATCCTTTCCTTTTTGGTCTGTCTCAAAAAGAATGTCATCTTACTCAAATTGGAAACAATTTACCTTTAAAAATTTATTTTTACCCTTAATGAAATGATTCTCAGTCACACAAATATCTGAGAATGATTTTAGATCACAAGTTTCAAAAGTCTTCCTTTTTTTCTTAAACATTGTGTCAAGTCAAAGGGGGTGCCACATAAAATGGGACGGAGGGAGTATGATGGAAAAATACATCTTAAAATATAGGTCAAAGTTTATATAGTTTGATCTCGATAAGTGAAATAGTGACAAGTAAAAGTGAATGAGGGGAGTAAAGAAGATTATTAATCCTTGTGGTCTTAAATAAACGAGATGTTAAATGTATCAACTGTCCGTTAATCTTATGGTTTTAAACATGTTACGTAAAAAGTTGAAATTGAATCGTTAAAAAAAGAAGCAAACATTCTTTTTGAACTGTATTAAAAAGAAAAGCAAATCAAATAAATTGAAACAAAGAAAGCAGTTTTTAGTTACAGATATTTTTGAAAAAAGGGCACACTAATTTAAATTTGAACCCTAGCTTATTATTAATTATTCCTATATGGAAATGTATACTAGACTATATTAGGTTACCATCAAGGATTGTGATGAAATGAACACAATTTCTCTATTCTTATCTATAAAAGTCTCAAAGGACGTTCGAGTTTTGTGTATGTACAAAATCCTAGTAGGGACCGCGCATGCACCTTATAGCCCTTACATGGCATTTCCTTATTTGCATGAGTACTATACAATTTCATATTGTTCCAAATGAAATTTTCATGATGTAAGAGTGTGCGTGGTACGACAGAAGTCATTTTACGTGGTAAGTATTTTTCTGAATGTTTGGTTTGTGAATGATAATTGTACTTCTTGAAATAATATGCTATCGATTAATGATAACAATTAGAAAATCAAAGAGTATTTTGAGTACTTAGTCTTATTAAGCGTTAGTCGAAATCAAGTAATATGAATTTTAAAGTCAAGATAGTTGTAAGGAAACTAAATGGCATCCTTCTCTAAACGAGGGAAAGTCATTTTCCTCATTTTTAAGAAAATCCTTGTCTCGAGAAACATTTTCCTGCAACCAAACAACCAGAACACGACTTCCTAGCTCGTATCAAACACACCTTTAGTTCCATTTAAATTTGCACATTGGCATGCTGTTGAAATATCTATTGGATTCCGATGACTGATGATATGAGTCGTGGTTATTGCAAATTTGCTTCTGCTCGTAAGTCTCCTAAACTAGTATTTCAACTGTTGAAGGAAATGAAAGGAAAGAGAAAAGACAGAATTGACTCACTTCAAATGTACTGTGCTCATTAAAGCAAAGCATCTGGTTCTTGTCTGTGTAATTATTGAGACTTGATGCTCAAAGGAACTAATTTTGTTCCCTTAGAATGAAACTACTCACAAAGATTCTATGAATCTAACACATGATCCTTGGTGTTATTTTCTTCTATTAAATTCTGTCACTATCGGTTGTTTCTTGTACTCATTTTGTTGTAGTTACTGTTCAAAATGCTTTGTTATACTTCCACTTCCATTTTGTTGGTGTCTATCAGAAGCAACCCCCCTCTATCTCCGAGGTAAAGACAAGGTACGCATACATTCTAACCTTCCCAAATTCTCGCTTTGTGGGACTACACTGGCTATGCCGTTGTAAAGTAAGTACATAGACCTAAATAGTGGTCCCCTAAGTGTTGCATTAGCCTTTGCATTTCTCTCTAGGCCTAAACAGCATTGATGGATCGTTAAGATTACATAATATTATTCATTGGACCAGCTTGTCAAATGCAGTTGTTGAAATTTGAAAGCAAAATATGAAGGGATTTCATTCATTGCAACATTTGCACAGCACCACAGTTACAATTTAGTTAGGAATTAACCCTTCTTTGAGTAACTAATCTAAAGAAAGAAAAATAAACTTCATATTGCCGCGGCCCTCAATATAACTCACTTTCTCTCATGTCACCTCCTGAAAAAACAGAGAAATGAGCAAGATGTTAGTAAATGAAAAATGGCATCAGAAAGTAAAACGTCGACTATGCAGTACCAGAATCACTTGGAAGATGTCTCACCAAAATCCCTAGGTGTCTTGCACTTGTAGCATTCAGCTCTACTGGCATAGTTGTGCATACCACATCCTAATCTGTCGATCGAGATGGAAATTGTGTCAGATAAAAAATAGAGGACATCTAGTACTTTTTGTTTATATAATATAGGACTGAAATGTGCAGGGGAGCCTTGGTGCAACAATAACATTCTCTACAATGTGACCAGGACGTCACGAGTTCAAGCTGCGAAACAATCTTTTGCAGCAATGAACAGTGAGGCTGCATACATAAGACCCTACATGGTACAACCATTTTCTGGATCCATAATATTGGATTAAGATGAACTTAAGTGAAGCGATATGGAAAATGAGAATTCATATAGCCGATCAAATTTGTTTGGGACTTAGGCGTTGGTAGTTTGTTATCACTTGCATGGAAAATGAAATATGTGAACTAACCTGTTGCAAATCCAGTCACCACTCTTCCAACCAGGAAGAACACTTGAATCATATTTATAACCTGCTGGTGCCAACATTTCTGCCTCGAAACCATTATAATCACTTTTTAAGGCACCACATCGATAACAGCTCGTTCTGCTAGCATAGTTGTGAGAACCACAGTTCATAGCACTGCAATACCAGTCTCCAGCCAAGACATCTGGTTTTTTTAGTCCATACATGGCAACATCAGCGGGTGTTGCATATTTAGGACAGCTACATCGTTGGCATGCATCCCGTTTCTTGAAATTTAGGTGTTGGCATGCAGAACACATCCAATCTCCTTCCCTGCTCATTTTCTGTCCTTGAAACCTGAATTTAGTAAACATGTTTAAGAATAAATTTGTTTATAAAAACGACATATGCTTATTCTTTATTGATCTTAGTATTGAAAAAATTATAGTTAAAAAGGCCATAGGTGCACTTGATATACTGTCTATATGCAAGAAACTTGTATCACATGAATCTTTTATTAAAGGCCTAATCTTTTTGAAAAACTTTCATCCAAGACAGAAGCTTTTTCTTTTACGTAGAATACGAAATTTAGTTCCAACCTGAGATAATGAAATGAACTACACAAAGAAAAACATTATGAATACCTCACCTTAAAAGAAGTTGAGGATTTTAAGAACTGAGCTTCTCGACTAGACGTAAAATTTGAAATTCAAGAAATGGTTTGCTGAAGTTGGTAATTTTGATGAATGGTTTGGGGAGGTTTATATAGTTGGAAGTTCTCATTATTGGGTCCAAAAAGTTTGCTTTTTTATCTGTGTTGAATTGCAGACAGTTTCCTTAAATGGGATCCACAATCACATGATAGCATAAATTTTCAAGAAAATATTTGGATAAACCTTCCTTCTTGAGTTTGACAAATGCATATGATGCTAACATCTATTTTTTCCTAAATATTCTTCAATAATTTGAACTTTCTGAAAAAAATAGAGAAAGTTTAGGGAATAGAATCCTAAAACAGATTTAAACATTGATTTTTAACAAAAAAAAAAAGACTTTTATTGACAGAGATATTAATTAAGAATAGGTTCTGGCTGTTTGGACACCAGGAGATATGCCATGGAATTGAAACTACTTCACATGAACTAAGACACTTGTCTACCATTAAAAAGGGCATGGAATGTGAACCTTTCCATAGTAATGGATTATTCCTACATGGAAATCTAACAGTAGACTTTGTTGGAGCCCCG
This sequence comes from Solanum aculeatissimum, assembly GCA_038996855.1. NCBI lineage: Eukaryota > Viridiplantae > Streptophyta > Magnoliopsida > Solanales > Solanaceae > Solanum > Solanum aculeatissimum. The sequence continues at coordinate 13,767 of JBCEWC010014277.1, forward strand.
ATGGATTCAAGATTTAAACTTGATAAGTTTTAAGGTACTTATCGCTGCGCACATTGCATTTTTTGTAATTATTGATTTGAAATATATTGTTTGTTGACGTTCTTCATGATTTTTCACATGTATATTTATGGTTTGTCTTGAAAATGATGGTTATAGTTGAATAATCCATTAAATGTATGGTCCGTTCGTCTCTGGTTGGGGTTGCTTCTACCACCTAGGGATGGAAATCAAGTGTGTGAGTTTAGTAATAGATCCTTCCTTTTATATAATTCGAGCAAAATGTAGTTGATAGACGTTCGCGCTGTCTTGTCCTAATGAGGTTTGTGAGTCTTAAATGAGGGATAGGATATCACTTTTGCCATGCCAAGGTCCAAAACCTCCCAAATTGTGCATATACTTCTATGGATACACACATCCTCATAGATATGGTACTTATAAGGACCAGTTGAAAATGAGAAACTATAAAATGTACATGTGAATTTCCATCATAATACTAACATAAAATGAAGAATCTTGTTAATATTAGTATGGTGGTGGTGGATGTGCAGTTTAAAGGTTGTAGGTCCTAAATTTAGATAGTGAGGTCTGAAATGTATATGTAACTCTAGACGTACTTGTTTTACGTGCTCACAACAGCACACATAAGTGTAATGTGGCCTTCATCTTTGGCTTAAGATTTCTTTGGTCAAAGATTAGGTAAACCATAAATGTCAAATATTTG
>JBCEWC010014278.1:0-14487 GCA_038996855.1 Solanum aculeatissimum
ACCTTAGGGGACCAAAAGGGGGCTTAGGGAAATGTTAAATCACGAAAATACCATTAATAAACTGGAACTTTTCACTGGATGCAACACCCAAACGGCAGCTACAGTGCCTTCAAGTGGTTCACGGGCCGTTTACCATGCCATCAAATTGCACTTAGTCAAAGTTTCACGCCAACTCTTGGAGGACTTTCTGTTACACTTCATGAACAACCAAATGGACCGTCCAAGGTGAGATGTCCCATGATATGCACCTGTAGGACCACCCTTAACCTCAAAAACATCAGCCAAGCCTTGTCCTATCCACTGCCTCACTCCACGAGGCAGTGAACGACCCGTCAAGTGGTAGACGATTCATTTTAGGAACCGTTGCCTACACTTGGCTTAGGGGTGGTTCCATGCCATCCCAAGCTCACTGTAACACCCCACGGAACCGTATACGGACCATGAAATGTTTTATGGTCCGTGCAAATGTCCTTGGCCATTTTTTTGAGCCTATCTCCAATGGCTTCCAAATATTAGATAGTCTCACTGTTTGGGCCATATCTCCCTCATACGATATCTAAATTAAGCGAAACTACTTATTTTACAAATTTAACTCAAAGAGATTCAATTTGACATGTGGTAGCTCACATGGTTCATCCCACATCAAATGTTATGACTATTTGAAGTTGACTATCAAAACTGTCCCTCTAGGCCACTTTCTAGCCTAATTTGCATTCGGCCACTTAAACTCAACCCGTAGCCACCAAAACTCATACATGGCTTGTAGTACATCCTAGAATGCCAACCATAAGTAGATTTCAAAAATTTTCGGGTTGTTACAGCTATGATGGTGAATGCCTGCATGAGATTCTCAGCCTATGAAATAACCTGATGGGCCCAAGGCCTCAACTACTGTAGAAGTTGAGCCAATTGTGACTCAGCGTGTTCTAGTCTCTGTGTGAGGGCCTAAAATGATGCTGCCAACATAAATGCGATGCCAAAAGGTGCTGATGAAGCAAAAATAGACTCTGGGACAACAATAGTAGCAATAGTAGGCCCCCATCCCTCAGTAATATCTGTCTGTGGGGGCCCCTCTATGGTCTGTGCAGCATCCGAGCTAGAAGGCTCGGTCGTAGGCACGGAGGCAGGTAGGTTTGAAAGTACTATATGCGACCTCGGTGTCCTTCTCATAGCAACTGGATTCTCGTCAGCCTTGATCAGGCTGACATCTAGTGTGTATTGCATAGTCAAAATGACATCCACGTGGTGTATCACACAAACCCTAGTTGTAAGACATAGTCTATGTACTAAGCATGGGAAAGGGATCGTCATAGACCTCCTCAAGGCCGCCTTGTGTATATGCTCGATGATCAACTCAATCCAATCTATAGCATAGCCAATTAAGATGCTGGATACCAACACAACTCTCTCCGGTATCAGGGTGTTATTTGCAAGCGTAGGCTGAATCCTCGAGCGTACCACCACCCACCAAACTTAGGCGGAGAAGCTGAGTGAAGCCTTGACAATAGAGTCTTGAGGTATGGCTACCCATACAGGATCTGGTCCAGGTGCAGCAATATGGGTAGCCACCCATCTCATCAACTAGGCTTGGTACTTCGGGTCCCTCATAATGCCAAGTCACATTCCTGCCCCACTCTGTGACTGAACTCTTCTGTGGAATTGAAGGCCGCAAACTCGAGTCCAAATAACATATGCCAGATGGTCTCTTATGATATATTGACCACCCAGCCCCTTACTTGAACCTCTTCTAGACTAGGTTGGCTGAGGGGCTTCTTCCCCTTGGGAAGAGTGCTGTATATCGTGGTGACGTAGGAGGCATAGAACTCCCTTACCAATGCCGGTGCGTACCTCTTTATTGGCTGTGCCACCTACTGGAGTCCGTGTCGCACGATCGTGTCCTCCATCCCTAGGACACTATCGAGCCCTCTGGTGATGACTCAGGACTCCTCCAATATAGAATGAGTGGGATGACCTTGCTCATTGGGATGAATATCCTATGTGAAAGTGGTCTGTATGCCCTCCACGCACAACCTATTATCTGCTGCATCTAGAAAAGACTCAGGTACGCAAGGATTGGAGGATGGTGAGGCGTCTGAACCCTTCTCAGACCCAGATCCTGACCCCCTCTTGGAGGAGGTCATCTTAATACTACTGCTAGCCCGATCCCCTCCCTCATCAAACTGGGGAGGTTGGACTAGAATAGCCTATGACAAAGCATGCCAGGAAGTCACCCGAGTCTGAAGTGGCTCTATATCAAAGTCTGGTTGGATGCCAAGCTCTTCTATAGAGCCACTAGTCTCGGGGGCATGCTCTGAGTCAGTAGCCTCGTCTCATAGGTGGGCCTTCATCGCTCGTATCTCATCTCTTTTAGATTTTGGGGCTATAGTACAAGACACATAATCACAAAACTTGTTAGTTCCATGAATAACAATCAAGAACATAAGAGAATTTTAGAAGTGAACTGGAAAGAATTTTGGGTTCACAAGACCCCCTTAGGAGTCATATACTATTCTATGGCTCGTGGAGGGTTTCATAAGGCAGCGTATAGTCTTGTTTGGCATACTGGACTATCTTCTACGAGACCTATTCACAACGCATATAACGCTCTACGAGTTGTAGATGGAGTCGTGAAAGTAAGTCCTGAGTCCGATTAGGTATTGGCAACTCATGCAAGACCCTATCTATGACTCGTGGATTAGTGCACAAGTCATGGATGGCCACGTATGATGAGACCACAAGAAGAAATTGATACTGGAACCCTTCACAAGGGTCATTTATGACTCATGGACTGGCCCACAAGTCATAAAAGACCCTCGTAATTTTAACCAGTGTTACGATGTCACGACCTGAGAGTAGGGCCCAGATTTGACCTGGAGAAAGAGAACCCGAGAGTCCTCGATCAATCCATCTTAGCATCATCACATATCGGTTCAAAAGCGTGTAACATAATAAACAACACATAAGTCTAAGGGATTCCGGGGCTTTGGACTCAAGGTATGGGGATATTGCCGGGAATGGGATAAACATGAATCACATAGCACATAGCAATTACGTTTGACGGGACGGGTAAGTATGACTTAAGCTATAGGGGCAAGAAGGGTTAGGTACTTTCCACATAAGCACATTACCATCCAACAAATCATAATAGTATAAATGGAAGCATAATTTGACTTATGAAGAGGTACTGGTTGAAATCTTTGATAGGCAAGTGAAACGACTTCGCAACAAGGAGGTAGCTTTGGTTAAAGTGCTTTGGAGGAACAAATATGTGGAGAGTACGACGTGGGGGCCGACGTCGGACATGACGGAGTGATACCCCTATCTTTTCCAATCTACTCAAGACTAAGGTACTAGGTTCTATCTTTCTTTCTGAATGGTCCTAATTCTTTATTTTCTTGAGTTTCATGGCATTGTATGCATGCATGTGGACGAAAATTATTTGAATGATGTTTTGACTTGAGTTTTAAATGACTTTTGAAATGAATGATGCATTATGTTCTATGTTGAAATGTTTCTTGTCAATTCGAGTCTTTCGAGCCTTGTTCTAACCCATTCGAGAACGAATGTTCCCAAGGGGGAGATGATGTAATAACCGGGAACTTATAGAACCTTGTAATGTTATTTGAGGTCTGATTTGAATCTATCTTTGTTGGCTTGTGATTTTCCTGAGTCTCTCTTGCATGACCGTCTAGGAAGAAATCGTATTGGCTAAGTTTTTCTTGACGTCTTGTGGAGGTACTGACTTTAAATGACCATATCTCTTGACACGAGATGAACTGTGTAGGCCGCAACCTATCGAATTGAATATCTTTGAGTTATCTTCCCAACACACTTGGTTTCACATAATTCGGAGTTCAGATGTGAAAGTTATGGCCTTCACAATGGGACTGTCTGTGCAGAGAAGCATTTTGGAAAAGGGAAGAAAATTGTTGGCTAAGGCACTGCCTCACGGTGGAACTCATGGTCCGTGTAGTGGCTCAAGGACCATGAGCCTAGTCTATGTGAGTTCCAGTGAGCAGTCAAGACTCTGGGTTAAGACTCTAAGCCAAGTAAGGCTCCATGAACTAGCTCATGGTTTGTGTGAGGCCTCACGGCTCGTGAGCGTCGCCCGTGTGAAGTTCCAGTGATCTATCAAGGATATGTGCTGATGTACTGAGCCAAGGGAGGCTCCACAGACCAGCTTACGGTCCATGTGAAGCCTCATGGCTCGTGTTCCTGGCTGTGTATTTGCGCAAGGAGAATTTAGCTAAGTATGTAATATTTTTGGGCAAAGTTGTTCCAAGTGTGACTTCACGGAAGGGTTTCACGGACCGTGTGACCTCTCATTGTCCATGTAGTTGACCATGTGGGAGACATTTAAAAATTTCCTATCCATTTCCAAATTAAAGCTCGTCATCAGGTGATGCCTCACGGCAAGGCTCACAGAATGTGAGTCACTACACGGTCCATGTAGTGCACTCCGTCAGTGACAGTTTCCAATTTTCTTCCTCATTTTGTTAATGATTTAATTATAAATTTTAACTAATCCTAAGGTCATTTTAGCATTTTTAAACTCTCCTAAACCCCTGTTTTAACCCTATTCACTCCTATTCAATTCAATCTCTTCAATTTCTCTCAAATTGCTCTCCATCTCCATTGAACACTAGCTTGGGAATTAAGGGTGAAATTCAATTCTCCTTCAAATTCTTGTTGTTCTTCTTGATTAATTCAAGGTATGTGGGATTGATTCCTAGTTCTCCTTTCAACCTTGAAGACCCAAAATTCTCTTCTTTAATTTTGATAAATTTTGCTATCTTTGAAATTAGGTCTTTTAATTTATGGATGATTTAATTTAATTGAGTTGTGGATTATATTTTAATGTTTGTTTTAAGATGTTTTAAATTCAATTATCATGTTTTGTATTAGAATTATGAAGATTTGTATATGCATGGTCCCTTGAAAACTTGTTCAAGCATGGGCAATTTAATTTATGATTTAGATTGGGATTTTCTCATGGATTTCAATTTATTTTTTACATTGTGTTGTTTAATTAAGATTGAATCTCTATTTACCATGCATTCATCTCATCATTGATGACATATGCATACGTGGAAGGTTTGAATTGATGAAACTCTTGATATGATTTGACTTGATTTTTGGTAAGACATGGAAGTTGACTAGAATGTAATCACATCTTGTCTTGATATGGCCTTATGAGCATTATGGGTGTTTACACCACATTGTTATATTAGAATGAGCTACTCCTATGCATTGGCCTATGAATATGGGTCTTTTGAAACTTTTGTTTGGCCTTTAAGCCTAATTATGAAAAAGACTTGAAATATGATTTGGCTTTAGCCTAACTTTGCATTGTATGGATTTGAAGTATTGAACCTCTATTTTGAAGCTCGTTTATGTATATGTATTCTCGTGGGATGAGACTTAGTACCGAGGGATTGGAGTCGGGGTGAACTATCTCCAAGGGTCCATACTCCTTTCCATCAAACCATGTGCCAACATGGGTTATCTCCCTAGATGGGATTGACTTGTATCCCCTTTTTAATGGTTGACGTGGGATCTACCTGGCAAGAAGTCCAATTCCAAGTAGTAGCTTGCTTGGTCTCTCATGTTGTCAGTTGAGGTCATATTATCCCCGCTATGATATGTAGGTTTGCATTCATGCATCATGACTCTTCATGACATATTATTATGATATTCTCTCCTTACTTATATATATTCCTTTTATACGTGTATGTGCCCTTGTTATCTATCTAGTTTAGCAGGTTCATGTTCATGTGCATGGCATGCCCGCATACTTAGTGCATTATATGTGGTAACCAATACTCTTTGTCTACATGATCTAACCATGTAGGGACCGGAGACGACATTCATCTACCATTGAACGCTTAGTTAAAATCTTGGACTTGTTGTTAGTGGTGAGCCCTATACTCCAAGGGCAATACCCACCTTCCTCTATCTTAGGCTTTTATTTCATTTACTTATCTTGTGACTCGAGGGTGAGCTCAGGTTATGTCGAGGCCCCTGTCCTATTCTATGTAGAGGCATTGTTGGATACTTATCGGATTCTATTGTACCTCGTACTATGTGTTTATTTGAGATGCTATAATTTTATACATTTGTTATGGTTATTATGTTTAGAAATGTGGTCTCTATGTTGGCACAAGTGGTGGCTAACCAAGCCTGGCCAACCAATCTGGTGAAAGTTGGTACTCTGGCTTCTAGGGTGAGGGACTTCACCTGGATGAGCCCTCCGATGTTCTTTAGCTCAAAAGTGGATGAAGATGCTCAAGAGTTCATTGACGAATTCACTAAAGTGATGACCATCATGGGGGTGAGTTCAGAGGAGAAAGTGGAGTTGGCCGCATATCAATTGAAAGATGTGGCCCAAGTGTGGTATAACCAATGGTTGATTGAGTGAGTAGTTGATGTCAAGGTTAGTTGGGAAGAATTCAAAATGGCCTTCCTTGATCGTTTCTTTTCTCTTGAGCTTAGGGAATCCAAAATAACCGAGTTCATCAATCTTCAACAAGGTGGTTTGACCATGAGAGACTACTCTCTCAAGTTCACTAAGCTTTGTAAATAAGCCCCTATGCTTGTAGTGGATCCCTGTGCAATAATGCACAAGTTTATTTTAGGTATTTCAAATTTGATGGTGAAGGAGTGCCGAATTGCTATGCTCATCCGTGACATGGACATCTCTAGACTCATGACTTATGCCGAGCAAATTGAAGGTGAAAAGCTTAAGGAAAGAAGGGTGCATGAAGCTAAGAGAGCCCGGTTCGATGGTGGGTTCTCCAACTCGAGGGGTGGTGGCGGTTTTGGCCGATTCTATCAAGGCCAAGGTTCCAATGTGAGGGTCGCTAACCCAAGAGTTCCTCCTCCTAAGGCACAAGTTGGGGGTGGTCCCCGAATTCTTCTTTGTGGCCTATGAGGAAAGTACCATGTGGGTGATTGTAGGAGGGCTTCAGGTGCTTGCTATGGGTGTGGAAGTATGAACCATAAGAGCTCTGACTGTCCAAAGAACAACAAGAAGGATCAAGTGGCTCCGGTGGATCAGGGCAGCCGAAGGCTCAGGTTGATGGTGCTCCAAAAAATAATAGGTTTTATACCCTCCATGCCCGGCAGGAGGTCGATGAGACTCTGGACGTCGTGATTGGTATGTTAAAAGTCTTTGATTTTGATGCTTATGCTTTACTTAATCCTGGTGAAAATTTATCTTCTGTGACTCCTCTATTGGCTGTTAAGTTTTGTTTAATCCCTGAAACTCTAAGGGAACCTTATTTGGTGTACACTCCCGTGGGCGATTCCATTATTTCTCGAAAAGTGTATAAGGGTTGTCCTATTTTTGTTTTGCATAAAGCGTTCCTAGGTGATGTTGTAGAACTTGAGACGTATGATTTTGATGTTATCCTTGGGATGGATTGGTTGCATACATCATATGCCTCGGTTGATTGTAGGACTAGGCAAGTTAAATTTCAAGTTCCTAATGAACCAATTTTTGAGTGGAAGGGTAGTGATTCCATGGTTAAGGGTCGGTTTATTTCCTACCTCAAAGCTCGAAATATGATTTATAAGGGATGCATTTATCACATTGTGCGAGTTAGAGATGTGGAGGGTGAGTCACCTGAGCTTGAATCGATTTTGGTGGTTAATGAGTTTCTCGACGTGTTTCTCGAGGACTTGCCTGGTATTCATCCCGATAGAGAAGTAGATTTTGGTATAGATCTCTTTTCGAATACTCAATCTATTTCTATCCCTCCTTATCATATGGTCCTGGCGGAGTTGAAGGAATTGAAAGATCAATTGAAAGATTTGTTAGAAAAGGGTTATATTAGGCCGCGTATCTCACCATGGGGTGCTCCCATGTTGTTTGTGAGGAAGAAGGATGGGTCGCTCTGAATGTGTATTGATTATCGACAATTGAACCAGTTGATCGTTAAGAATAGGTACCCATTTCCTAGAATTGATGATTTGTTCGACCAACTTCAAGGAGCTACTCATTTCTGTAAAATAGACCTTCATTTGGGTTATCATCAGTTGAAGGTGAGGGAGTGTGACATTCCCAATATGGCCTTTCAGACTCGTATGGTCACTTTGAGTTTGCAGTGATGTCGTTTGGGTTGACCAATGCTCCAACGATGTTTATGGATCTTATGAATTGGGTGTTCAAACCATTTCTTGATAATTTTGTGGTGATCTTTATTGATGATATCTTTATTTACTCCCAATGGGAGCATATGAATCACTTGAGATTGGTGCTTCAAACGTTGAGGGAGAAGCAATTATATGTCAAGTTTTCCAAATGTGAGTTTTGGTTGGGAGAAGTTGCTTTCCTTGGTCATATGGTGTCTGGTGATGGCATCAAGGTTGACCCTAAGAAAACCAAAGCGGTGAGGGATATGCCTAGACCGTTGACTCCTTTGGATATTCACAGTTTTCTTGGTTTAACCGATTATTAGAGAAGGTTTGTGGAAGGGTTTTCCTCTATAGCATCTCCATTGACTAAGTTGACCCAAAATAAGGCCAAATTTGTGTGGTCAAATGAATGTGATAAAAGTTTTAAAACCTTGAAGGATCAACTTAAATCGGCTCCGATTTTGACTTTGCCAAATGGGTTAGATGGGTTTGTGGTATATTGTGATGCGTTGCGTATTGGTTTGGGTTGTGTGCTTATGCAACATGGTAAGGTGATAGCTTATGCATCTTGGCAATTAAATGTGCATGAGCAAAATTATCCGACCCATGATCTTGAATTGGCAGCAGTGGTGTTTGCTTTGAAAATATTACGTCATTATTTGCATGGGGTTCATGTGGATGTCTTCACCGATCACAAGAGTTTGTAATATGTGTTTACTCAAAGAGACCTTAATTTAAGGCAGAGGAGAAGGTTGGAACTTCTCAAGGATTATGATATGAGTGTTCTTTATCATCCCGACAAGGCTAATGTTGTGGTGGACACCCTTAGTAGGCTCTCCATGGGAAATGTATTGCATGTGGATGAAAGGAAAAAAGAGATAGCAAAAGATGTGCACCATTTGGATAGGTTGGGTGTAAGGTTGGCCAAATCCGACAATGGTGGAATTCTTGCTCAAGGCGGATCCGAGTCGTCGATAGTGGTATGTTAAGGCAAAACAAGACTTAGATCCCTCCTTAGTTGAATTAAAGAAATTGGTTTTCAATGGAAAGATTGAGGTTTTCTCTAAAGAGGGAGATGGTGTGTTATGGTACCAAGGCCGATTGTGTGTTCCAGATGTTGATGGCCTAAAGGAGGTTATCATGAAGGAGGCTCATAACTCTCAATATTCTATTCATCCTGGATCTACAAAATACACCAAGATTTGAGATGGTTGTATTGGTGGCATGGAATGAAGGACATAGCCAAGTTTGTGTCGGAATGTCCTAATTGCCAACAAGTAAAAGTGGAACATCAAAGGCCCGATGGCTTGACCAAAGATATTGAAATTCCTACTTGGAGTGGGAAGATATGAACATGGATTTTATGGTTGGGTTACCCCGTACTCAGAGACACTTCGATTCTATATGGGTTGTGGTGGATAGGATGACCAATTCGGCTCACTTCTTACCGGTTAAGACTACCTATAGTGCCGAGGAGTATGCCAAGGTGTATATTCAGGAGTTGGTGAGATTTCATGGTATACCGAGGTCTATTATATCGGATCGTGGTACTCAATTTACTTCTTATTTTTGGAAGGCTTTTCAAAAGGGACTTGGTACTAAGGTCAAGTTGAGCACCACATTTAATTCTCAAACCGATGGGCAAGCCGAAAGGACTATTCAAACCTTGGAGGATATGTTGAGGGCTTGCGTGTTGGAATTCAAAGGAAATTGGGATGATCATCTACCTCTCATTGAGTTTTCCTACAATAATAGCTTCCATGCTAACATTGGTGTTACTCCATTTGAAGCTTTGTATGATAGGAGATGTAGATCTCTGGTTGGTTGGTTTGAAATAGGTGAGGTGACCATTCTAGGCCCGGATTTGGTTGTTAAAGCCATTGAAAAAGTGAAGTTGATTAGGGAGAGATTGAAGACAGCTTAAAGTCACCAAAAGTCCTATTCAGATGTTAGGAAGAGGGATCTCGAATTTCATGTTTGTGATTGGGTGCATGTGAAAGTGTCTCCCATGAAAGGCATCATGTATTTTAGCAAAAAGGGCAAGTTGAGCCCCCGGTATGTCGAACCTTATGAGATTGTAGAGCGGATTGGAAATGCGGCTTATAGGTAGATTTACCTTTGGATATGAGTTCCATTCATCCTGTATTCCATGTGTCTATGTTGAGAAAGTTGGTTGGTGACCCTAAAGCAATTACACCTATGAAGGGTGTGACGATTTAGGAGAATTTGACCTATAAAGAGGTGCCGGTTGAAATCTTGGATAGGCTAGTAAAGCAACTTTGCAACAAGGAGGTAGTTTCGATCAAGGTGCTTTGGAGGAACCAAGACGTGGAGAATGCAACATGGGAAGTGTAGTTGGACATGATGGAGTGATATCCCTATCTCTTCCAATCTACTCAAGCCTAAAGTACTAGGTTCTATCCTTCTAATGGTCCTAATTATTTAAATTCTTGAGTTCATGACATTGCATGCATACATGAGCATAAAAATAATTTAAATGATATTTTGACATGAGTTTTGAATGAATTTTGAAATAATGCATGATCCATTATGAGTTTTGGTTAAAAATGTCTCTTGTTGAATTGATGTCCTTAAGCTGTGGTTCTAGCCCATTCGAGGATAAATGTTCCCAAGGGGGAGATGATGTAAAGACCCAAAAATTTTTGAACTTCATAATGGTTGGTCAAGGTTAGTTTTGAACTCGTCATGGTTGAGTTTTAGTGTCATGGGTTCTATTTAAGTGGCCGGATTCAAAGGAATTGTTTTGGTGGAAGGTTGTAAGGCCGGTTGTGCAGTATGGACTTTGAAGAGCCATATATCTTGGTATGAGGTGAAATGTTAGGCTATTATATGTCTAATCAAAGCTCTTTGAGTTATCGTTGCAACACAATTGGTTTTACTTGATTCAGAGTTCAGAGGTGGAAGTTATGGCCTTTGCAGTGAGATTACCCGTATTCAGAAGTATGCTGGAAAAAGTATTCGGAATGGAGTCGAAGTGAGGGACTACAGACCGTTTGGTGGTTCACGGTTCGTGGTGTGTCCTGTGGGTTGTTCCAGTTGCTTCCTTGGAGTTTGGACCACGCCCCAGACCAAGTGGAATTTCGTTGACTACTTCATGGTCCGTGTGAGCCCTCAAGGGCTTCCGTAAATGTTCCAATAAGCTTGTAAAGGCTCAAGGCTGGACTCCAGAGCAAGGGATGCTCCACGGACTAGTACACGGTCCGTGTGTAGCTACACGATCTGCGATACCCTCCATGAGTTGATCTAGAAAGTCTGTCGAGAGTTCAAGCCGAAGTTGAGACCAAGTGTGGTCTCATGGACAGGTTCACGATCAGTGAAGCTGTACACGACCCCTTGGCAGCCTTCCATGAGGCCCTGTTTTGTGATCCTATCCATTTCATTAATGGTTAATTCGTAATTTGGTTTAATCCCATGCCCCTTTTAGCCTTTCTAAAGCCCCCAAATCAAACCCTAATCCCCTTTTATTCATTCTAACACTCTTCAAACCTAATTCAATTGTCCTAAAGTAAATCAGCTTCTCTCTCTAAAATTTCTGTCAATTCTCTCTAACGGTAACTTATCAACGGTACTCCCGCCTGACTTATGGCGTGTCAGGCGCTGGTGGATGGTGATCAACCACTGGATGAAAGCCATGGGAACTTCACCAATTCGAACAACCATCATCACAACATTTTACCTAGCTCCAGCAACCACAAGTCGAGTGAAGCGGACACTAGACCAACTGAAGTGGTGGAGCTAGCAACGACTAATAAGATATATGTAGGGATGAAATCAACTGCGAAAGTGGATAGGATAGTCAATAGAGATAATCTTGAAGCTAAGAACAGAGAAGAAAGTACTGGGACAGGGACGACTCAACACCAAAAAACTCTAGAACAGGTTCAAGGAATTGCAATGGAGAACACTCTCAACACGGGGAAAATAGAGGAGGAAAAATCGCAAACACAACGCAGGCAAGGTAAGATACCTAACCCTCCGCCTCTAAATTCTAGGAGTGATATAGACAGGACTCAGATAATCAACTTAGAACTAGGTAATAGCTCTGTAGCTAGTAAACATGATCAAAATCAGGGGAAGGAAGGAGGTGCTAACCAACATCAGGATTCTGGCATGGATGGTGATAGTGCGAAAATTGATGCTAAGGGAAGTAAAGGACCTAATCGATTTCCTAAGATATCCAGCAATTTTGATAAGTTTAATTCCAAGGACCAAAGGAACCCTCAGGAAAGGATTAATCCCAATCTAAATCAAACCCCGGCCACTCAAAACTCAAGAATAGTCTCACAGGAGGACACTAGCAAAGGACAGAATCAGGAACCAGTACCCTATACTGTCATTCAAACATTAGCCACTAAGTTGAGATTGAATATGGCCAAACAGGAGAGGTGTATAGAGATTGAAAAACCTAAATATACCTCTAAACAAGGCCTACCAGTTGTTATCTATAACAAGGATGATTATATGCTAAGGTTAGCTGAGTCTTGCAGATACACTCTGATTGGCAAATTTACTAGTACTATGCCTAAAGTGGAACTTATCAGAAAAAGTTATATACTCTAAACACAAATGATTGGGGGAGTGAAGATTGCTCACTTCAATGCTAGGCATGTGTACATAGATTTGGATAATGAGGCTGATTATGTCACTGTGTGGACCAAGAATAAGATGCACATTGAGTGGCAACAAATGAGGATTCACATATGGACCCCTACCTTCAAGCCTGAAGAAGAAATTCCCATTGTTTCGATATGGGTCACTCTCCCTAAACTTCTATGGAATTGTTATAATAAAGCTTTTACAACCACCCTCCTAGCTCCTATTGGTAAAGTTTTATATTTGGATTCAACATCTATACAAAAAACTAGGGGAAACATGGCTAACGTGAAGGTGCAGATTGACATCACCAAGTAAAGACCCTCCCATGTGTGGATGGGCTTTGATGAGAAAAATCTAACAATTGGGAGGTGGCAAACCATCCAATATGAAAGCAAACCAGCTTATTGTATGTACTGCAAGCATTAGGGCCATGTGGAACATGTCTGCACCATCAAAAAAAGAGATGAAGTGTACAAAGCTAGGAAAGCTTTGAAAGCTGCAACAAAGAATACTCAACAGGAAGGGAATAAGGCAACACAACAAATAAAAGAGAATAAGAAAGCAATCAAGGACAAAGGAGTGGAAGACACATCTAAAATAGACCAAAAGCAGGAGAATGGGCAACAAATGGATCAATGGCAAACTCAAGGAAAAAAAGGCCAAAAGAAAAACTTGAAGCAAGGATAACAGGAGAATACACAAACTCTCCATCAAGATCAGACTGGCAAAAAGGAAATACAAAATGACAGAAGAAGATCAGGTAAGTACTCTACAACTGAAATAACTCAATGTTATGCTGATCTTGAAAATCAAGAACAACCCACTAACCATATTGCAGAGGGAGAAACAACCCAGAACCACCACAACAACAACAAACTAGTGCAGGAGCTAATAAGTCAGAAGCAAAGGATTGAAGGGACCACTTCAAAGGAAGTCAACAACAAGGAGAAATCAGACAAGCAACTACCTCTTAAAAAGAGGCAAGGTATTGACTTATCCTCCCATGAGAGGAATGGGATAGATCTACTGGACCATTCCCTCATCCCCCTACTATTAAAGATAATATTACTATGTTTCCCATTGGAGTTGTTGGAGGTCAGGAGGAGCTTCAGGAGGACCCTTCTAACTTGCAGGATGGGGTACCGAAGGGGGGGGGGGACTTTGACTTATGTTCTGCATAAGGTTTTAACTGAACCTAGATCAGACCATAGAGCCCCTGCAACCTCTATTATCCAGCAGGAAAACTTGAGCCCACATGGGACACCCAATATGGGGTCTATGGCCAAAGTTTTGGGCTCAATTGCTAGCACTAGCTTTACAGGAAACAAGACAAAAGAGAACAATAAGAGCAAAAAAAAGGAAAGATTCTCTTAACAAAAGAATGGAAAGACAACAAAGAAGTGGTGAAACTCCTCAGAATGTTGAAAGGGGTGATACACCAGAAGGTAATCAAAGGAAAAGCAAAGAAACCTCTATGCAAGATAAGGAAACACAACAAATACCTACACCCCTGAATGGAATGAACCACACAGAATGCACCCTAAACTCTGAACCACCTTTACCTAGTGAAGAGGTGGATGAATATCAGGTGATACACTTAGAGGATGAACTGGACAAGGACAACCTTCCAGTTAATGAAGGGGAAGTGGAAGAAACTTGTGAGTATCTAATACAGGCTTTCAGTCCCTCCAAGGAAAAAGAGGACAATGATGATCTCCAAAGAGTCACAGAAGA